>JAWNMK010000358.1:990000-1120710 GCA_035044105.1 Drosophila nr. perissopoda 5 BK-2023a
TATGTGAATGCGTCAAAGAGTAGAACTGAAGAAACACACGGAGAGAGCGGGAGAGAGACTGGTGCTGGCAGTGGGGGACGACAACTTGACATGTCCTGGCAGGCAAAATGTGAAAAATATACGCATGTACATATATTCTAACCAACAATTTACAGCTGACAACGCACACAGCGCCAATACAACAGCAACAACAACAATTAAGTAGGGAAAAAAGACAAGCAGCAGCAGCAGCAGCAGCAGCAGCGGTAGCAACAAGCGAATTCTTTCTGCCTAAATAATTAATTAAAATTTGATGGAAAACAGCTTTGCATTATTTACTTTAAAAAGCACACACGCACACTAGCACACACACACACACACTCACACGCTCAGATGACAGCAGCAGTTGGTGGTGCGACAGCAACAGCAGAAAGAAGCGACAAAAAATCAGACCAGACCACGTCTAAGCTTGGCCTTCTAAGCACAAATTCTCAAAAGATAACGGTAAAACACAACATAACACACACACACACACACATGCACACAAACAGACACACATCAGAACACACCCGCTCAATGCTGATGTTGCTGCTGTAATAGACAGCAGCAGCAGCAACAACATCAGCTTCGAAAGGGTTTTAATGAAATATTTTTCGAAATATTTATGCATGTATGTATGCGCGTGTGTGTGTGCGTGTGTGTGCGTGTGTGTCTATTACGTGGCCGTTCAAAATGTCAAACTGCAAGCAAGTAAAAACTCCCGACTCTAATTAGAATTTAATTAAAATAAAGCAAGCTAAGGAGAGTAAGCTGCTGGTTGCAGTTGCTGCTGCAACGACAACAGCAACACCAACAGCAACAGCAACAACAAGAGCAACGGCAACGGCAACGGCAACATAAAGGTTAAGTTTAATAAGCCATTAAACATTAGCACAGCAAGAACAATAACAACACGCTAATGAGTTATTACGTGTCCTTGTTGCTGTTCATTTTGTTGTTGTTGTTATTGTTGTTGTTGCTGCTGTTGTTGTTGGTGCTGTTGTTGTTGCTGCTGTTGTTGTTTAGCTTTTGTATCTCATAGTTTGTATCTTTTATATCCGGTAAAAGTCGCTGGCAACTATTTAAAAAGTCATTCAAATTATATGAATACCGTTGTCAAAATATGTGTGTGTAAGCGTGTGTGTGTGTGCGTGTGTGTTGCTGGCTTAAAGGCACTTCAACTTTTGTGCCTTTGGCTTCTACACACAGCATATTAATGCCGAGAACATAATGATAAAATAAATATGCAAAAGCGGTTGCCAAAAACGTGCCTCATATTTACCCTTTATATCTCTAATCATACAACCTCTTAATGTCTCTGCCTCTGTGTGTGTGTGTGTGTGTGTGTGTGAGTGGGTGTGCATAGACATCCTGTGTGTGTGCTCAGTTTTTGACAACAAGTTCAATTTGAAGTATAAATTGTACAATGCGCTGAAATTAGTGAAAAGGCTAAAACCAAAAGAGCCACTCAACTAGCTCTAATTTATGTTTGTGTGTGTGTGTGCCAGTGTGTGTGTGTGCCAGTGTGTGTGTTAGGGATGAACGCTTGTCGTGAAAATGCATTAAATAGTCATTTATTGATATACGGACAAAAATGCCTTTATAATCACATCTGCAACTTTTTCAAATTGATTCAAGCTAAAAATTACTTTTATTCAATATCTTTGTTTATATTTTAATATTTAATTTATTATATTAATAGTCTGAATACATTGGAGAGTGAAATGATAAATACTTATGCATATATATGATTCAGCATTTGACTTCTTAAATAATTGCTGTGGTTTTTTGTCATTTTTCACTAAGTGGATAAAAAACTCCAAATTCAGCTTATTTATTGTTGTGTGCACAAAAAAAGGCTAAGTAAAAACCATTAAAATAGGAAACATTATAAATTAATACTGTGACTTTGATTTTGTTCGAAAAATGTTAGAAATTGCTAAGAAAGCGTTCTGAAAATATGATTGCTAATATTTGAAAAACTGATAATATTCAGGAGTAACAATATATCAACTCAGAACTCAGACAACGCTCAACACTTGAAAAACATAAATATATATATATATATCTATGAATAATACTGGAAGGTCTAAGAATTGAGTTTCCAAAAACATTATTGAAAATATTTGTAGAATATTGGTCTCAAAACCAATAAACCAAAAGAATTGCACTTTTTTTCTTCAACTAGTCAGAGATGTAGAATTCCAGATTTGCTTTATCTTTGTGCTGATTTCAAATAAATAAAATAAATAATAATTGTTAATAAATTAAAGAAATAATGATTATTAACTTAGTAACTTAATATATATTTTATAGCACTTTTTTTTATTATATATTTGTGGTGCTCTTTGGAAATTGAACTCGTATTTTAAACTCACATTTTGAACTCGTTAAGTTATGTCTGCCATCTCTAAGCTGTGTGTGTGTGTGTGTGTGTGTGTGTATGGTTGTTCATAAAGGGGTTTTACAAGCCATTAGTTGGTGTCCTTGTCTCAGCAGGAGATGCGTTCCCCGCAAGCCCCGCAACTCTTGAGCTGCCAAACTTCTTAACTCATAACGACAAAATCGTTTAATGTCTTTTGAGCTGAGTGTGTGTGTGTGTGTGTGTGTGTGGGCGGGCAAAGCCAAACTCGGCTACTTTCAGCTAAATGTGCAAATAATAATAATAATAATAATAATGGTAGCAAAATGGGGCCACAGTTTATAATAATGTTATAGAGAAAACATGTCGAAAAATGAACTATTTGTTGAGCACTTTTCACAAAGCACTTAACGATATACACTTGAGTGTGTGTGTGTGTGTGTGTGTGATCTCTTCTATCTCTCTCTCTGTCTCACTCTCTCTCTCTCTCTCTCTCTCTCTCTCACTCTCTCACACTCTCTCTTTCTGGTTGTCTGCCTGCCTGACACTCTTGCTTGGTGTTGTTGTTGTTAGTTTGTTTTTTGTCTGTTTTAGCCAATTTGTAAGTCTTAAAACTCAATGCAACAAGAAGTTTCGCACATGCGCAGCCGATTTAAAGGTTGTTTTTGTTTTTTTTTTTTTTTTGGTAGGTTGTACCGTTAGCGGTAGCGTTACTGTACCACCAAAAACAATTAAGTTAGGGTATTTTATTTTGATTGATTTGTTTTTTTTGTTTTTTTTTTTTTATTATTATTTCTGTGTGTCTAGTAACAACAACGACAACAACTTACCGCGATTCTGGCTGCCCGGCGAGTAGCTGGGCGCCGGCGTTGAAGATGCTGCTGCTGCTGCTGATGTTGGTGTGGATGCTGCTGCTGCTGCTGCTGCTGGTGTGGTTGCTGTTGGTGAGGATGTTGCTGATGCTGTTGTTGGTGGTGTTGCTACCAGAGAAACGCCGACAACGCCCTCTCTGGCTATATCCTGCATCACGGATGCGGCACGACTGCCAACGCCCGCCGGCTGCAATATCGTATACTGTTTGGCATCCAGCAATTGCTCCTTTGGCAGCAACTGTTGCTGCTGCTGATGCTGTTGCTGCTGTTGTTGCTGCTGTTGCTGCTGCTTTGGACTCTTTTCTGTGGGTGAGTCCAGCTGGGCGGCAATATCAAAGCTACGATCCAAACAGAGTTGCTGCTGCTGTTGCTGTTGACTGGCAGCTGCTGCTGCTGCATAGCCGTAGTATGCCTCGGCTGCGTTGTAGGCAGCGCTGCTCGTGTATTGGGCATGTGCATAGGCCTGGGCCTGTGCATGGGCGTGTGCCTGAGCCTGGGCGTGGGCGTGGGCAGCTGCATGGGCGGCGGCAGCTGCCAGTTGGCCATTCCGTTTGATGATATCGATTGGTGGCTTAAAAGCGGATGTTGCTGATGCGTATGTGGCTGCTGCTGCTGCCGCCGCTGTTGCCGCGTCCAGTGCTGCGTCCTTTTTGTTGTTGATGCTGCCAATGTGATTGAGACGCGCCTGATCGTTTTCCTTTTGTCTGTGGAAACGCAGCAGTAGAGTGTTGTGTGAGTTTTGTTGTTGTTGCTGTTGCTGTGTGTTGCTGTTGCCGCTGCTGTTGTTGTTGTGGCTGTGGCTGTAGTTGTTGTTGTTATTGCTGTTGCTGCTGTTGTTATTGTTGTTGTTTAGAGTGTGATTGTACTTTTGCTTGTCCTCGAATAGGTTCTGAAATGGCAGCGGATTCTCATCCTCCTGCTCCTGCAAGCGATACAAATTGGTTCGAGCATCCGGCCAGCTGCCTGAGAGACTTTTCAGAGCAGCTTGCGTCTCACGGATTAGGGTCTCATCGTCCTGATCTGTTGCATCCTGGACGACGGCGGCGGTAGCAGCAGCAGCAGCGGCAGCAGCAGCAGTAGCAGCAGCAGCAGCAGCAGCAGCAGCAGCCGTAGCAGCAACATTTGGTGGCGTGTTTTCGCCTGTTGTTGCTGCTGTTGGTGCCGCTGCTGTTGCTACTACAGTTGTGGTTGTTGCTACTGTTGCTATGCCAGGTGTAGCTGCTGTTGTTGTTGTTGTTGCTGTTGTTGCTTTGGCCAATCCCAGGCTTAGACTGAGACCCAGCTGGCGCTTCTTCTGTGGCAATGTATTGTTGTTGTTGCTAGTATTGTTGTTGTTGCTAGTATTGTTATTGTTGTTGTTGTTGATGGCAGCTAATTCATCATCGCGACTGCAGCGTTTGCGCCGCTTGATTGCCGTCTCATGTTCATTGTTGTTGTTGCCGTTGTTGCTGTTGTTGTTGTTGTTGTTGCTGCTCTCGACCAGAGGCGTCTCCTTGCTAAGCGGCCGCTTGGACAGCGCCATTTTTGCCAGTTGCCAAAATGCCTTAACAACAAATTTTTTATGAAGGTGAGCTCAAATATTTTTTTTTTGTTTTTCGGAATTTTTCTATTTTTTCTATTTACTTTTTTGTTTTTTGTTTTTTTTTTGTTAGTAGCGTTTTTACTTACGGCTATGTGTTAGTTGCATTTGTTGACTGGTTTTTAATGGGTTAGGATTGGGTTTCAGTTAGGGGTTTGAAAGGTTGCTTGGGGTTATTTGGGTGTATTTCTTTTTTCCTTATTGGCATGCAGTTACATTTAGAGAGGACAAATCCTCCAAAACTGAACAGAGATCCTCTTCAACTGCTTGCTACTCAAATATTTAATTAAAGATACAACAAAAAAAAAATAATTATAAAATAATTAATAATTGAAAAGCATAGAAAAAAAGTAAAGTTGTAGCTGAGAAAATGAAGTCCAACTGCGTCAGAAGATAAGGAAACAGACAGAAAAATGGTATCGAAAAAGTTTTGTGCGAAGCCCCTGAATAAATTGAAACACATTTCACTTCAAAAATGATTCACTTTGGGCGCAAGCCAATCGTTTTTCCATATTTATTTTGAAATCTAAAAATGGTGAATTTACTTTTCTGCGAGTCATGCCGAAAATTCCAAGTTATTGAAATTAATTTGTATTTCGGGGCAGAGCAAATTGAAAGAACGCATTTCAAATTTAATTTATTTAATAAAGTTCATTTCAATTAATCTTGGTAAATAGAAATATTCAAACTAATTTGAAAAAATGTCAAATCTTAAATGTGATCAAAGCAGTTAATTGTGGAACAAACGCTTTTAATTCTCGGCTTACATTTTTGCCGTTATCATTCGAGCTTGAATCCACTTGGTAAATATTGTTGATCTTTGACTTATTTATTTTTTTAGTTTTTAATGAAGTGATAAATAATATAATTGATTTGCTGGAAGCTTGGTTTTTTTTCTCTGATTTTTCAAAATCAGTTGAAAATTTTTAATTTTTTTTAAAATTCAATTAGTTGATTATTTATTGAATAGAAAGTTTCTAAAGTATCTAAAAAAAAATCTCGATATCTGATGTGTCATTTGAACTGAGCTTAGCTTAAAAAAACAAATTTCAAAATCTAGACAAAAACCGAAAATTTCGTAAGCAAGACAAAATGAAATCAGGAAATGAACAATTTTCATGAGATCGGATCGGAATACAATCGAATCGTTTGCACCTCAAATTGTATGCGTTGCACAAATTTCTTACAAAGACTATACCCAAATTGAGATTAGATTAGATTGGTGTATTCAACATATGTATAACCCAAGAGAAACCGTTATGTGTTATAGGCTTAAGAGCAACGTTATCTTAAAGAAAGAATAGCATATCGAATATATTGAAAGTACATTTTACAAAACACTTTTTAACCTACATATATAGAAGTTTAGATAATGATATAAGTTATCTCATTTTCGAATCGTTGTTGGTAAACAAAAAAAATGTATATTTCTAAAAAAATTTCAATGTGATTATTCTTGTTGCATTGAATTTGTATTTGTTGATTTCTTTCATATTTTTGGTTGTTCGCATTTCTTTTTTTTTTTTTTTGGTATTTTGTATTTTGTATGTGGGAATATAATAATTGAGTTCCTTAAAGTTTTCATGGTCTTAAGTTCAAAGTTGTGTTTTTTTTTTCTGTTTTTTTTTTTGTTTTTTGTTTTTGTTTTTACATTTAGATTTAGAAAATTGAACTTTACCTATTTGATAATTGGGAGAATCGGTTTTATTTTTTCGTATGTTATAATTGCTCGATTTTTGGCGATTTCTCTTAGTTGTTGTTGTTGCACTTTTGTTGTTGTGATTAATTGGTTTGTCTTTGTTGGTGTTTATTGCGTGTTAAAATAATTTAATTTATTTTGCATTTGTTGTTGTTGTTGTTGTTTTGATTTTAGTGGCTGCTGCTGCTGCTGCTGTTGGGCTTGTTGTTGCTGCTGTTTGCCTTTGGGCTGCTGTTGCTGTTGCATGTTTGTCATGCATGCTTCACACACACACAAACACACCACACACACGCGCGCACTCACACACACACACACACACACACACACAACAATTAAAAAAAAACAAAAACAGAAGAAAATATTGGCAAAAAAACACAAACAAAAATATTTTTCGATTGGTCACTTTTCACTTTCGCGATTGAATAGCTTCCAAAATTGGATTCACATCGGTCGCCACTTGGGAATTATTGGATGCTTTTGTGATTTCTTCGATTTCGATTTCGATTTGTTTTTGTTTTGAGCGCGTCTTGAAAGTTTTTCTTTTTTTTGTTTTGTTTGTTGGCCAGCGCCGCAAAACTTTTTTGTGGCAGCCTTCGCGGCGTATACGCAATATCAATTAACGCGTTCACTTTGCTCGACTTGACTTTGACTTTGTTTTTAGGCCGCACCAAAAAACAACGACGACGCCGACGACGTCGACGGCGACGGCGACGGAGACGCTTTAAAATTTCCTTATGCGTTTCTTGTTTTTTTGTTGTTGTTGTGTTTTTGCTCCTTTAGCAATGCAGTTGCTTCAAGGGGGGGATGGGGGGATGGTTGGGGGATGTGGCGAAAAGAATTGGGGCGGTGTGGTCGTAACTTTATTTAGTCGCGTAGTTTTTTGGGCGAAAAGTTTGTTTTTGACTTTTGATGCCGCGCGCAAAGTTTTTTTGTTTTTTGTTATTGTTTTGTTTGTTGTTGTTGTTGTTGTTGTAGCGCGTGAAATTGCAATGAACTCGAAGCGGCGAATTTTATTTTGGCGGCGTGAAGTCCGGACGTCCAAAAACCGACTGTTGCGATGCGTTTGGGGTAATAAAATTTTACATCGTCGTCGTCGCACACACACGTTAGCTGCGCAGTCGGCGTCTACGCAGCGTCACAAGCGAACGCATCAGAAAACGAACAACGTTGGCGACGGGGGCGGTGGGTGGGTGTTAGGCGGCACTCGGTAAAAACACGACGTTGCTAATGCTGCTTCCTCTTCTTACTGGCTGCTGCTGCTGCTTCTTCTTCAGCTGCTGCTGCTGCTGCTGCGACTGCTGCTGCTGCTGTTGTTACTACTACGACAGGAGGAAGCCCGAAAAACGTGCGTCTCTACCTGTTCTAAGTTCACTGCTAACTGACAGTTTTCCCAAAGTTGTCGAACTTTCGAACGCAATGAAAATTGCAGCCAAAAAATGTGTTGTTTGCCAGTTCGGACCGAAGCCGACCGAGCAGCGCTGCCAACATTTTTCGGAGTAAAACACGAAGGCGTCGCCTTCGTCGTATGGCTCGGCTCGCTTCCCCAGTTGTGTGTGCATTAGCACAGTTTTGTCTGGCTGTTATACGGACGCTCGTTTCATGCGCCGGCGCAATACAGCTGACGTCGACAGCGACAGCGGCAGCAGCGCCATGTCCGAAAACAGAGAACGGAAAACAGGCAGCGCATTCCTGCAGCCGCCCTCAGCGCTGATTTGGCCTTTTATCTTTCGCACGCTAATTGTAAATTCCAGCAGCGATTTGACGATGACGTCGATTGTGACTGCGACTGCGACGGCGACTGCTTACGTCGCAGCCCGCAAATGAGTTTGTCCCGTTGTCGGGCGCAGTCACCAGACGTTTGTGTCGCTGGGCGCATTACGCAGCTGGATTGGCAGCCAGTCTTTTGGCTGATTTTTGCAGCAGATTTGCATTTGTAGTCGATCAGTCATTCGGCGGGCGCTTCTTATCAGCTGCTGCTGCTGCTGCTCAGTCGCTGCTCAGCTGCTCTGCTGCAACTCATTGATTGTGCGACGCTGCATTGTGAATTCGAATGTGACTCAGTGGCAAAGCGGCAACCTTTAACACGCCACTCGATCAGACCTCGCATTGCATAACTATATACCCAACTATATCCATATATATATATATATATCTGTATCTTCTGCTTTTTTTGTGGGTCCTGTTCATCTGAGTTGAGTCCGTGTTTTTTTTTAAGTTCACTTCATAAATTATTGTTTTTTCTTTTTTTTTGTAGTTACTAAAGTTGTTCTTCAAAGTTGGCTTAAAGTTATTGAATTGAATCTGATTGAAAAATGTATTTATTATTTTATTATTATTATTCACTTTTCTCATAGTTGGAACTTTGGCCCATTTGAATCGGCTTAAATGACTTTAAGTCCGCTTAAAGTTTTATTTGATAAATTCTTAGACTGCAGAATTCTTTCAGTTAGTTTATTGATTTAATTAAAAGCGAGTTTCTTCGATTTTATTTTGTTTTTAGTTTTTGTTCAAGTTCACTCAAAGTGTTGTTTAATTCTGGATGCTTTTGAATCAGTTGCAAATTAATTTGTTACTCGAGCAGTTGGCTCAAAGTTTTGTTTAACAAATTCTCGGCGTTTTGTGTGATTACATGGAAACTTTCTAGACTTCTAAGTACTGAAAATATGCAAGAATTAGAATTACATTTTTATGGGTTATGCTTGTGCGCAGCTAATCGATTTTTATCTTCATTTCGAGTTGTTTAAAGACCAAACTTAAGAAATAACCATTTTTGAGCTCTTCGCGCACAATTTACTCCAATTTAATGTTTTTTTTTGTATGGAAAACTCTTTAAAATTTTATTTTCATAAGAGTTGTGATTTTTTTTGGGTTGATTTTGTTGCAAGTTAACTGAAAGTGAAAACTTAAACTCAGCATAAATTTAATATCAGAAGCGAAAAGTTATCTTTAAAATGTGTTCCTGTTCCACTGGCTAAGTGAAAGGTCAGCCGCAATACACTCAACAAAACTTAAGCTTAATAACTTTTCGCAGAGTTTGAAGCAATTAACAGGCATAAATTCATGTCAAAACTTTTCATAACTTTGTCAAAACTGAAGCAATTTTCAAATGCGATTTCAATTTTCAACACAAAGGAAGTCTTCATATCAATTCTGACTCGATCAAAAAGCTGAAATTAAATTAATATAATAATAAATAAATAAAAGAAAAAAAAGGATATTTTTTTATTAGTTATAATAAAAACAAACATATTTGTTCAGTTTTGTGAGTAGGCAGCTAGTTTGTATGCCTTCGAGCGCAATGTTCTTGCTGCTTTTGAGCTAAATATGTGGTTGCAACACTGGGGTAAGGGGGAAAGGATGGAAAGGAAACTGGCAACCGTGCAACCCATATTTTTTGGGGGGGAGGAGTAGAGTGTGCGCTGAGCCGTAATTAAAATAATTAAATGCAAAAAAAAGAAAGTAATCACAAGATTGAAAAGTAATTTACACATGTAAGCAAACACCGCGAGAAAGTACACACACGCTGGAGAGACTGAGAGAGAGAGAGAGAGAGAGAGAGAGAGAGAGAGAGAGAGAGAGGGATGGAGAAGGACGCACATGCAGCTTATACAAATAGAAGGATAAACAAAGCCCGCAGGATATGCCATCAAGAAAGTCGAGCTCTGCGTTCAAAGAAAAAGCAAAAAACAGAAAAAAAAACAAAAAAAGAAAACATAAAATTTACGCGCAGTGCAAGAAAATTGCCAAGGCAAATGGAAAAGTCAACATGACGACGGCATCAGGATCAGCAAGCGAAAGGGGCCAAGGAGCAAGGGAGGGGGGGGGGGGTGGGGTGGGGTTAGTAGTGCGGGGATTAGCAAGTGTTGTGTGTGTGTGTGTGTGTGTGTGTAAAATACAAAAACGCAAATGATTTCTCTTATTTCGCTTATTTCGACGCGGTCGCGTTTTTGGCCATCCTTTTTCTCAATGATGGATGGGCAAAGGCAAAGGGCATCACGGGGGGAACGGGGGGCGTAAAGGGTTAGGCCAGCCTGGCTCGACAGGATGTGCCACAGCCAAAAGTAACCAAATAGGTAAAGTAGTGATATGTGCATAGCTGCCCGACTCACAGATACCCTGCATCATCAATGCATCAAATCCAAACTCATTTCGAATAGCGAAAATGTTTTTTGTTTTTGTTTCGTTCTCATCTGATGGTTAGGCAATGCTTCAGCTTATCAGTCAGTCAGTAAATCAGTCAATCAGTCAATCAGTAAGTCAGTAAATCAGTCAATCAGTCAGTCAATCACTAAGCTACTCGCTCAATCAATAAGTTAGGAAAATATTGTTTGACTTTATATAGATGACATTGTACATACAGTCAATCAGTCAACCAATCAATCAGCCATTTACTTAGCAAATCAGTCAATCATTTTGATTTTATTTTTAATTTTATTTTCAAATAATCTATCAGCTATGACAGACTGTAGATTGCCATGCTGTTTCTGTCTCTTAGTAGCTTTAAATCAGTCAGTCAATCAGTCAATCTGTCAATCAGTCGATATGCTGTATTCACATATGAGGCATGACTCTATTATACCTTTAATTCTGAATGGCCACAGGGTATAGGCAAAGACAAAGCTGAGTCTAAGGTCTGATGCTGAGTCTAAGACTGAGGCCGAGTCTGAGGCCAAGGCTGAGTCTGAGGTTGAGGCTGAGGCGTCGCGCTGTCTGGCCAGGCACAGCAGAAATTAAGTGCCAACAAGAGGGAATCAGTCACTTTTTTCATCAACCCCATCTCGAAAAAGGGGTGGCGGGTGGGGGCGTGGCAGACGTGGCACAAGGCAACGAAATGATTGACAGCGCATAATTAAATTAATTGAGTAATCCACGGGCAACGCAACGCAGCGAAAGAGTGAAGACCAAAGCGGGGTTTGGCGGGTGGGTGGGTGCTGTGGGGTTGAGCGGAGAGCGGGGAGCAGGGAGTGGGGTACACACAAAATGTGCCGCTGATGCGTGCCACAACGTGGCGGTTGCTTCATTTGGCGGCAGTCAGCTGAAGCTTGAAGCATCCTGCATAGCTACACATCAAACCCGGCCGCCAGTTTGGCATAATGAGAAATAAGCAAAAGCAATGGAAAATCCTTTCCTCTTTAAAGGCGGGGTTGGTGTGGCGAGGGAGGGGAGGGAGGGAGTTTGGGGGGTGGTGGGTGCGTGGAGTGGAAATGTCGCTTGAGCGTCACAGAAATTCTGTTCAGTGTTTTCTTTTTTGGCTTTTTTCTGTTGTTGTTGTTGTTGGCTGCTCCTTGCGGTTTCCTGTTGATGTGAGCCTTTGTCTTAGCCGAGGATATCGAGTTGCCCACAAAATGGAGCGCAAGGCAGCCAGGAGCAGCAGCAGCAGCAGCAGCAGCAGCAGCAGCAGCAGCAGCAGCAGCAGGAACAGCAGGAGCAGCAGCAGGACGGTGGCGGGCGGGTTGCAAACAACAGCAGCTGACTCAGATGCTGAATCTCAATCTGAAGCATTGTCTTTGGCCGCGTCGCTTTATTAAAATTAGTAAAAAAATTTGGAAACGTGGGCAGCAGCAGCAGCAGCAACATCAGCTAGCACCCCGTTGCTTGCCACATTCCCCCCCACCCCCATTCCAACCCGTAGCTGCTGTGACAAGTGGCAGAGCCGCGGGGCAATTGTTTACGAGTGTATCGCAAATTAAGTAGGGCTTAAATTTTACAAGCATTTCGCCTTTAAGAGTTAAGTGCTTTTCTCTTTCGGCTATGCAACACCCTCCTCGCACCCCTCCCAACCCACGCACCCCTCGCTCCCCGAGGCATATTGAAAAGCTGCTAGTGAATTTGTCAGTCGCTTTTCATTCCATTGCTGCCATTGTCCTCTGACAGCTTCTTTTGCCAGCTACTTTTGCCACTTGCGAGCGTCATTCAATTGGATTTTTGTCACTCGGATCAGCTTCCAGATCGACGTCTAGCTGCAAAGCTCTTGTCTTAACTCTTTTTCCTTTTGAATATGAATATATATGTATATATATATATATATATATTTGCAGACCTATGACATATCAATTGAATTCTGAGCATTCTTAGTCAGTATTACCTCACTGACAGGACCGATGCCACAATACGGCTGCAACTCAGAAACGAAGAAAGACAGATGCAAAAATGGAGCTGGGCAGAGGCACCAGGACTCCGACAAGCCACAAGTCTTTTGGGTGGCTATAATCAAAAACGATTTAAGCAGGTAATATCCATGGGGGAAGAACTGGCTAAGGATACTCACCGGTCTATTGACAGGACACTGTAGACTGAGAAGTCACCTAACCAAATTAGGTATTTATAGTGCGAGGAGGAATCCACAATGCACATCCTAGCAGAATGCGTCGCCATAGTTAGGAAAAGATGCAGCTTACTAGGGTAGCATGTCACGAAGCCCAAGGACATAGAAACCCGCAACCCAACAAAGATTCTAGCATTCGTGCAGGAGCTGGGGTTGGTGGAGGAGCTGTAGACTCAGAAAGGGGGCACAATAGACTTTATAGGTCGCAGTGCTGGTTCTCCAATTATAATAATAATATATATATATATACATATGTATATACAGCCGTAAATATGTGAGTTCTATTTATATATATATATACATATATACATATTTACAGACCCATGTCATATCAGCTTAATTCTGAGCATTCTTAGTCAGTATTATTTATAATTTTTTTTGTCTAAAGCGCTGAATAGAATTTTCTCAGTAAATTCTATTTGGAATATGTGTCAATTCAATTGATTAATTACTTATTATTTTTACATGATTTTATTGTTGTTTTTTACACTTTTTTGTATTAGTGCAAAGTAATTGCATAAAATTGAAAGTCAAATCTCAGACAGACAAATTTATTTGGATTCTGTTTTCATAAATTTGTCCACTCAAGTTTCGTTTTGGTATTTTTTTTTTTTTTTTTGGTGTGCAAAGAGCAAAAGCCAAAAAGAAAGATTTGTTGTTGTGATTGTTGTTGTTGGTGTTAATAAAAATAATAATAATAATAATAATAATAAGATGCGTGGTCAGGACAATCTTGTGGCACAAAAGACGCCGCCGCCATCGCCATCGTCGTCTGAGTTAATTCAAAGGCAGCCGCAACGCTTCGTTTTGTGGTTGTCCTCAAATCTAACCCCCCCCCCCCCCCACACACACACCCACACCCACTTCCACGCCCACCTATCCTTTCGGAAAACGCAGTTGAAATCCTTGTAACTCATTTCGAGAGAACTACGTGAAGCCGTCGTCGTCGTCGTCGTCGTCGCTTCTTTTTAGCGCTCAACTCCTTCTGTTGACTCCGTTGTCCTTGCTGCGTTGTGCGTTGTGCGTTGTGCTGGTGTCCTTGTGTGGGCCAGTTTCTTTGGAGCGGGTCTCTAAAGTCTTTTTAATATTCGCGGTGCCATTCGCCAAGGCTTACAAAGTCCTGACTTCACAGCCTGTCGTCTAGTCTACGTTTGGAGTTGGGATTGGGATTGGGATTGGGGCTGCTCCTTGGGTTTGGGGTGTGGAGCTAGTAGGTTAGTCTGACTCTGTAATTACGCGTATAGGATGATGATTAACGCGCACGCAGCTACAGTAGCGTTCAGACATAGACAGACTAACATGGGGGGGGGGGGGGGGGGGGGGGGTGTCTGTGTGTGAAAGGAGCTCCTTGCAGCTGGTACTCACTTTTTTGGCATTAACTGAAGCAAAGCTAATGACTGTCTCTGTGTGTGTGTGTCTGTGTGTGTGTGTGTGTGTGTGTGTGTGTGTCTGCAATGCCGTTTGCAGATTTTGCATTTCTTTGCCATATTCTTTGCAATTAGTTTCGACACCAAACCTGCCCCGTTGCCTCTGCCACTGCTTTCATTTATGAAATTAGCAAACGCACTTCTTTTTTTTGTATGATAACTTTTCTGTTTTTATTTCTCTGTGGCACTACGCAAATCCATAAATACCTCGAGACTTGCAGACTGTCGTGGCAGACCACGCCCCCGTCCCCATCCCCGTCGCCGCCCACTTGCCGGCATACGCAGCTCACTTTTTCAAGGACAAAAAGTTTGTTTGGCTCTTTGCCGCTTTTCGTTAAAGCCTTTTGCTTTTTAGCAACCCCCTTCCACAAGAAACTTTTGCCAAACTGCCTTGTGCCCACAAAGTGTGTGTGTGTGTGTGTGTGTCCCTTCACACCCCTTTCCGGCCAGCAGTGCCTGTCCTGTCTGCAAGCCGTCGCGTCTTCCTCTTAATCAGTCGTAGCAGCAGCCAGTTGTTGCCACACACACCTAATTTAGTTAATACATCATTTAGATCAAGTCTGCGGCTTTACCTATAAATTTAATTCATATCTATACTTAGATTAAGTGTAAATTTGCTAACATTTAGTAAGTCAATGTTTTCTTGAGACTTTTGTTCAAAATTATTCAAAAAAATAGATTTTCGCTTCTGATTTCTGAGTGATTCGGAAAGTTCGACTTTGAAAATTATTTGGAAATTGAATTTTAAGTAATTTATTTACACTTGCAATGCCAACCAGGTGAGGGTATTGTTGTTGTCGGCTTATTAGTAAATGGTCTCTTCTCTTTGCTGCCACACCAAAATAAATTCATTCAATTCATTGTGCAACATTTATTTGGTTGCACAGTTTTTGAATGTGGCACCTTTTGCGCCATTAACATAATTGCATATTAGCGATTAGTACTCACAATACTCACAATAGCTGCAGCACAAACACACACACACACACACACACACACACACACACCCTTCTGCTTTAGCCCACTTAGTTGCTGCTCTTAAGCGCTTGCGATTGGCATCGAAAGCAGCCGCGTAGAAGTTGATTTACAGTTGCGCGTTGCAGTTTAGCTGAAGCACCCCCACTCACCAACCACCACCCCCTAACCCATCGATACACTGAAAACAAATTGTTGCTTATAAGTGACAGAAATTCGAATTAAATATTGTTGGGGGAGATTAGTTTTGGTTTGGGCATTTGAAGACTTGAAAACAATTAAATTTAAAATATTTAACAAAAAATAAAAATAAAAATAAAAAATATTATTAATAATAACTTTAAAATATTAAACAAATAAATGAAAAATATTTTTGTGCAACTCTTGTTAAAATTTGAAATGAGTATTTATGTAGAGTGTCATTTTTATCCTCGGAGCGTGCGGTCACACTGGAACTTTTTGCAGCGAAAAAAATAATTGTACGATTGATTTAGGGGCAAAACTATGATCAAAAAGCCTTCGCTTTTGAAGATAAGTTGAATTTTGACGAAGTTATGGCATATTGAAGTTTCGACCTATGCCCATACACCGATATATAGATTTTCGGGCTATAATTTTTACTTGTCTTCCGACCTCAAATTTCGTTTTCAACTTTAAATGTACGATTGATTTAGGGGCAAAACTATGATCAAAAAGCCTTCGCTTTTGAAGATAAGTTGAATTTTGACGAACTTATGGCATTTTGAAGTTACGACCTATGCCCATACACCGATATATCGATTTTCGGGCTATAATTTTTACTTGTCTTCCGACCTCAAATTTCGTTTTCAACTTTAAATGTACGATTGATTTAGGGGCAAAACTATGATCAATAAGCCCTCGCTTTTTAAAATCAGTTGAGTTTTTACGAAGTTATGGCATTTTGAAGTTTCGATCTATGCCCGTACACCGATATATCGATTTTCGGGCTATAATTTTTACTTGTCTTCCGACCTCAAATTTCGTTTTCAACTTTAAATGTACGATTGATTTAGGGGCAAAACTATGATCAATAAGCCCTCGCTTTTTAAAATCAGTTGAGTTTTGACGAAGTTATGGCATTTTGAAGTTTCGATCTATGCCCATACACCGATATATCGATTTTCGGGCTATAATTTTTACTTGTCTTCCGACCTCAAATTTCGTTTTCAACTTTAAATGTACGATTGATTTAGGGGCAAAACTATGATCAATAAGCCCTCGCTTTTTAAAATCAGTTGAGTTTTGACGAAGTTATGGCATTTTGAAGTTTCGATCTATGCCCGTACACCGATATATCGATTTTCGGGCTATAATTTTTACTTGTCTTCCGACCTCAAATTTCGTTTTCAACTTTAAATGTACGATTGATTTAGGGGCAAAACTATGATCAATAAGCCCTCGCTTTTTAAAATCAGTTGAGTTTTGACGAAGTTATGGCATTTTGAAGTTTCGATCTATGCCCGTACACCGATATATCGATTTTCGGGCTATAATTTTTACTTGTCTTCCGACCTCAAATTTCGTTTTCAACTTTAAATGTACGATTGATTTAGGGGCAAAACTATGATCAATAAGCCCTCGCTTTTTAAAATCAGTTGAGTTTTGACGAAGTTATGGCATTTTGAAGTTTCGATCTATGCCCATACACCGATATATCGATTTTCGGGCTATAATTTTTACTTGTCTTCCGACCTCAAATTTCGTTTTCAACTTTAAATGTACGATTGATTTAGGGGCAAAACTATGATCAATAAGCCCTCGCTTTTTAAAATCAGTTGAGTTTTGACGAAGTTATGGCATTTTGAAGTTTCGATCTATGCCCATCTATCGATACATCGATTTTCAGGCTATAATTTTTACTTGTCATCCGACCTCAAATTTCGTTTTCAACTTTAAATGTACGATTGATTTAGGGGCAAAACTATGATCAATAAGCCCTCGCTTTTTAAAATCAGTTGAGTTTTGACGAAGTTATGGCATTTTGAAGTTTCGATCTATGCCCATACACCGATATATCGATTTTCGGGCTATAATTTTTACTTGTCATCCGACCTCAAATTTCGTTTTCAACTTTAAATGTACGATTGATTTAGGGGCAAAACTATGATCAAAAAGCCATCGCTTTTTAAAATCAGTTGAGTTTTGACGAAGTTATGGCATTTTGAAGTTTCGATCTATGCCCATACACCGATATATCGATTTTCGGGCTATAATTTTTACTTGTCATCCGACCTCAAATTTCGTTTTCAACTTTAAATGTACGATTGATTTAGGGGCAAAACTATGATCAATAAGCCCTCGCTTTTTAAAATCAGTTGAGTTTTGACGAAGTTATGGCATTTTGAAGTTTCGATCTATGCCCATACACCGATATATCGATTTTCGGGCTATAATTTTTACTTGTCATCCGACCTCAAATTTCGTTTTCAACTTTAAATGTACGATTGATTTAGGGGCAAAACTATGATCAATAAGCCCTCGCTTTTTAAAATCAGTTGAGTTTTGACGAAGTTATGGCATTTTGAAGTTTCGATCTATGCCCATACACCGATATATCGATTTTCGGGCTATAATTTTTACTTGTCTTCCGACCTCAAATTTCGTTTTCAACTTTAAATGTACGATTGATTTAGGGGCAAAACTATGATCAATAAGCCCTCGCTTTTTAAAATCAGTTGAGTTTTGACGAAGTTATGACATTTTGAAGTTTCGATCTATGCCCATCTATCGATACATCGATTTTCAGGCTATAATTTTTACTTGTCTTCCGACCTCAAATTTCGTTTTCAACTTTAAATGTACGATTGATTTAGGGGCAAAACTATGATCAATAAGCCATCGCTTTTTAAAATCAGTTGAGTTTTGACGAAGTTATGGCATTTTGAAGTTTCGATCTATGCCCATCTATCGATACATCGATTTTCAGGCTATAATTTTTACTTGTCATCCGACCTCAAATTTCGTTTTCAACTTTAAATGTACGATTGATTTAGGGGCAAAACTATGATCAATAAGCCATCGCTTTTTAAAATCAGTTGAGTTTTGACGAAGTTATGGCATTTTGAAGTTTCGATCTATGCCCATCTATCGATACATCGATTTTCAGGCTATAATTTTTACTTGTCTTCCGACCTCAAATTTCGTTTTCAACTTTAAATGTACGATTGATTTAGGGGCAAAACTATGATCAATAAGCCCTCGCTTTTTAAAATCAGTTGAGTTTTGACGAAGTTATGGCATTTTGAAGTTTCGATCTATACCCATACGCCGATATATCAATTTTCGGGCTATAATTTTTACTTGTCATCCGACCTCAAATTTCGTTTTCAACTTTAAATGTACGATTGATTTAGGGGCAAAACTATGATCAATAAGCCATCGCTTTTTAAAATCAGTTGAGTTTTGACGAAGTTATGGCATTTTGAAGTTTCGATCTATGCCCATCTATCGATACATCGATTTTCAGGCTATAATTTTTACTTGTCTTCCGACCTCAAATTTCGTTTTCAACTTTAAATGTACGATTGATTTAGGGGCAAAACTATGACCAAAAAGCCCTCGCTTTTTAAAATCAGTTGAGTTTTGACGAAGTTATGGCATTTTGAAGTTTCGATCTATGCCCATCTATCGATACATCGATTTTCAGGCTATAATTTTTACTTGTCTTCCGACCTCAAATTTCGTTTTCAACTTTAAATGTACAATTGATTTAGGGGCAAAACTATGATCAATAAGCCCTCGCTTTTTAAAATCAGTTGAGTTTTGACGAAGTTATGGCATTTTGAAGTTTCGATCTATGCCCATCTATCGATACATCGATTTTCAGGCTATAATTTTTACTTGTCTACCGACCTCAAATTTCGTTTTCAACTTTAAATGTACAATTGATTTAGGGGCAAAACTATGATCAATAAGCCCTCGCTTTTTAAAATCAGTTGAGTTTTGACGAAGTTATGGCATTTTGAAGTTTCGATCTATGCCCATACACCGATATATCGATTTTCGGGCTATAATTTTTACTTGTCTTCCGACCTCAAATTTCGTTTTAAACTTTAAATGTACGATTGATTTAGGGGCAAAACTATGATCAATAAGCCCTCGCTTTTTAAAATCAGTTGAGTTTTGACGAAGTTATGGCATTTTGAAGTTTCGATCTATGCCCATCTATCGATACATCGATTTTCAGGCTATAATTTTTACTTGTCTTCCGACCTCAAATTTCGTTTTCAACTTTAAATGTACGATTGATTTAGGGGCAAAACTATGATCAATAAGCCCTCGCTTTTTAAAATCAGTTGAGTTTTGACGAAGTTATGGCATTTTGAAGTTTCGATCTATGCCCATACACCGATATATCGATTTTCGGGCTATAATTTTTACTTGTCTTCCGACCTCAAATTTCGTTTTCAACTTTAAATGTAGGATTGATTTAGGGGCAAAACTATGATCAAAAAGCCATCGCTTTTTAAAATCAGTTGAGTTTTGACGAAGTTATGGCATTTTGAAGTTTCGATCTATGCCCATATATCGATACATCGATTTTCAGGCTATAATTTTTACTTGTCTTCCGACCTCAAATTTCGTTTTCAACTTTAAATGTACGATTGATTTAGGGGCAAAACTATGATCAAAAAGCCTTCGCTTTTGAAGATAAGTTGAGTTTTGACGAAGTTATGGCATTTTGAAGTTTCGACCTATGCCCATACACCGATATATTTTGATGTTACGTAATATTGTAATATGTTAAAACCAATTATTTGTTTATGTTATTAATTTAAATTCCCCGTTATTATGTATTCAATTTTCAAAACAATATTTTATAACCTTCAGTAGGTTGATCAATATTAAATTAAATTGCTAAATTAAAAAAAAAAAGAAAAAAAAAAGTATTTATGTAAACACAAATAAAGCAGAGACCAACTGAAATTAATAATAATATGTATACTTGAATTTCTCGCAGTGTATAGTCCTAGTCATACAGCCAGACAGCAGTTGTGTGTGTGTGTGTGTGTGTGCGTGCCATATGCATATCTGCGTGTATCTATGTACTTTTAATTGCCAGCAATTAAAACTTAAACACTGTTCGCACACACACACAACACACTTGTCTTCTAGTTGCTGTTGTTGTTGATTATTGCTGGTTGTTGCTGTTGATTGTTGTTGTTGTTGTTGGGTGCGTGCCAAGCTTCATTTAGTGCGTTGCGTTCGCTGGTTGCTGGTTGCTGGTTGTTGCTTGTGTGTGGCTTGGCTAAGTCACCAAGGTGCCAAGTGCCAAGTGCCAATTGCCAAGTGGTTTAGCAGCCAAGTAGATAACGGACTGCAGCTCTTGTATAAACACACACCTATGGGTGTAGAGTTTGGTGAGGGGAGGGGGGAGGGGAACTAGAAAATTGCGTGGCAAGCGTAAATATTGAAGCGCATAAATGCGTATATCGAGTGGCTGCAACTTAAAACTAAACAACTACTCAGATACATGCAACGTATGCAAATAAAAATACATTCGTGCCACAGCAACGAGTCTGCATTTGCCACTTGAGCAATGCAGCAATTAATTCGAGCTCTCCTCGAGGCGTGGCCAGTAAAAAGTAAAAGTTAAGCTGTGGGCTGGCTGGGAGGGTTGTTGTGGAAAGTAGGTGGCACAACCGCAAACAATTCCCAGGATACCAAAAAAAAAAAAAAAAAAAAACACAAATAAAATTTATAAAAATAAATAAAAATTATAATAAAATTAAATAAAAGTTGCAAGTACTAAGTATACAAATAAATAATAAATAAATTATAAATGGCAAAAACTCGAAATCAATTTATAATTTAATTCTTAAGTGAAAGAAATGAAGACTAGAATTAATTATTTTATTTATTTATTTATTGCATATTTATTTATTTTATTTTATTTTATTTATTGCATATTTATTTATTTTATTTTATTTTATTTATTTATTTATTGCATATTTATTTATTTTATTTTATTTTATTTATTTATTTATTGCATATTTATTTATTTGATTTTATTTTATTTATTTATTTATTGCATATTTATTTATTTTATTTTATTTTATTTTATTTTATTTATTGCTTATTTATGCATATTTTATTTTAAGTTTTGAGTATTCAAGTTTAATTTGCCAGCGACTTGGTTGCTTTCTTGTATATGTCCAAGTCAAGATTGGAATGTGGGCGCTCAGCACACCCGCTCTTGTCACACTTACAGGGTATACTTTTGTATATCTACATGTACATAAATCGTGTAACTCTTATCGAACATCGCAGTTGTCACCACAATACACAACAGTCATCAAAGTTAAAATGCCATTAATAACTAAGCAGCACTGACCAGTCTCCAGTCTCAACCCCCAATCTCCCAACCCTCCTGCTTACCCACTCCCCACCCACCACAGCTATCTGCCGCCCTCGTTTAATCAGGATTGCCTAACTTAAGTCACACACACACACACCCATACACACAATAGAAAAAGTTACAAAAACAAAAAAATTGAAAAAATCAAAAAACAAAAAACAAGAAAAAACAATTAAAAAGAAAGAAAAAAAAGTGAAAGGAAGTAAAAAAATTCGTCCTTGCCGCGCCTCATGCTAATTAAATTCAATTAAACGACAATCAAACAATGTCAAGCGGAAGTCAAAGCGGGGCGACACGCGGACCTAACTGTAAACGCGACCGCGAATAGGCATGGGAACTACCTGGCCCAGCACCTGACAAATAATAATATAAAAAAAAAACACGCAGAAACTCGTAACTGTAACTGTAACTGTAACCTGTCTACGCCCACGCAATTGAATCGAACTGGACGGTGCTAGGGTAGGGGTAGGGGTAGGGTTAGGGGTGCGAGTACAGGTAGGCGTAGGGGTTGGGGTTGCCGGACCTTGTCAATCCCAGTCAATTTTGTAAATTTGTTAAATGTGAAAAGTGAAAGCTGTTGCATAACATTTGACTAATTATTTATATTTCACATCATTCAGTTAGGGTATAGGTATAGGGTATGCTCGACTGTATGCTCAAGTTGTAGCAGGCAATCGATTGACATAACATTTGACTAATTATTTATATTTCATATCATTCAGTTAACGCTTCGGCTACATGGCTGTCTTTTTTTAGGGTATAGATATTGGGTATGCTCGACTGTATGGTCAAGTTGCAGCAGGCAATCGATTGACTGACAATATTGTCTGCTTGACTAAGTCTCTACCCACCAATCAACTATGAATTTTAGATTAAAACGTTTGTTTTTTATTTTCATTTTCATTTTCATTTTTTTAAATATCAATTTTAAAATTTAAATAATTTTAATATCA
This sequence comes from Drosophila nr. perissopoda 5 BK-2023a, assembly GCA_035044105.1. Classification (NCBI taxonomy): domain Eukaryota; kingdom Metazoa; phylum Arthropoda; class Insecta; order Diptera; family Drosophilidae; genus Drosophila; species Drosophila nr. perissopoda 5 BK-2023a. The sequence continues at coordinate 1,012,590 of JAWNMK010000358.1, forward strand.
ATTTTTTTCAATCAATTTATTTTAATAGATCGCAGTGCACAAATAATAGTAATTATAATAAATATATATATATATTATATAAATAATATTATACATGTATATATATATGTATAGATATATAAACGAAGTTTATTCTAGTTGATCAAAAGCTCCATTATATCTGCTAATTTATTATACAATTTTATTTATCGAAATGGAAAAAATAATAATAATTATAAATCAAATTGATTATATTTAATAAATCTTCTAATTTATTATATACATAACTGAGTTCGTATAATAACAATAAAAAAACATATTCACACATAAGTCGCGGGGACTCCAATCGGTTATGAATACTATATCATATATCGAAGTTCAAATGTTAAATGTTTGGAGTATAATAACACAACTGGCGAGTTGGGCTTGGGAGCTTGTAAAATAAAAAAGTTTATTCCCAAAGAGCTCATCTTTCGCACATTTATTCCTATGACAGCTATATGATATAGTTGTTCGATCTCAATGATATTTTCTTGTGAATTATACAAGAAATCATCCATCGAATGATCTTATCTATGGCAGCTATATGATATAGTAATGCGATCTAGTTCTATCTACGTGGCCATATCGGCTCGGCTGGTGATGCTGATCAAGAATATATATGCTAATCAAAATAGCTTTTGTATTTAACAGCGTGGTATTCCCTGGTCTGGCACTACCTTATTTTTTCTTTTCAATATTATTTTTTTCAGCTGTCGGTTGTCTCGTCCTTTTGTCCTTTTGTCCGTTGTCTGTTTGTTATTTTCATTTTGTTGTTGTTGTTGTTGTTAATATTGTTATTGTTATTTAGCTGGGTGTTTCGTTAGCTTCTTTCAGGCTTTTGGCTCGCTTTTGGCTGTTTATCGTCGCCCGTTTGTCAACATTGCTTTTCGGCAACAATTGACACGCGATATGCGCACCCCTCCCTTCCTCCCCTCCCCCCTCTACCCGCTTTCCTCTCTCTCTGCCCTACTGTCGGACTCTTTGTTACCGTCTAGCCGCTGCCTGCCGCCTGCCTGCCTGTCTGTCTGTCTGTCTGTCTTTCTGTCTATCTGTCTGTTTGCCAGCAAACGACATTCAAAAATCCAACAAAAATTTTGCTCGTGTTTTTTTCGTTGATGATTTTTATTGTTCGTTTGTTGTTGTTGTTGTTATTGTTATTGTTGTTGCTGTTTTAATCATTGTTTGAATGCCGGCGACATTTGAAATGTTAATGCAGCTCTGATGTGGATACGGATGTGGATGCTTTGGAGCAGCGTTTAACCTGTTGACAGCCAGTTGCCAGTTGCCAGTTGCCAGTTGGACGCCCGGAGTCCTTGTCACATGTAACTCGCCGGGCATCCTTTGGCAGGCGGCTGACATCCTGGCTGCCCCCCGCAAGCTGAAGCTTTGAGGTCAGCTAAACCCTTTCAGCGCATTTCATTAACGCAGCTCTTCTCTTGTTTTTTTTTTTGGGCCAGTCGAGTTTTGTTGGTTACACCTTTTTGTGTGTGTGTGTGTGTGTGTTAAGGACTTTAAGGACTTGCTTGCTTGTTTTTATTACTTGGCTCATTTAGCATGCAGCCGCGTTGAACGTGAACATTTTTTAATGCGCCGCTCTTACTTGCTGATGAAGTGAATCAAATTGGAGGACAGCAAACCACCGAGTGGAGATGGAGATGGAAGTTGAAGTTGAAGCCACATCCTGGTGCCGCCGCATCCTTAAATGGGGCCCTCGTTGTAATTGCATTTTTATTACTTTCAGCACGGCCACCGCGACAGTTTGTTAAGTGCTCAAGGGAGCGGGTGTGGGGTGGGGCGGGGCGGTGCGGGGGTGGTCTGGTTGTCTTGTAATTTCCAGCTCGTGGCATCAAAGGGTTGCAACTGCGCGCAAAATTCATCATCAAAGGTGTAAAAACTTTTAATATGTTTAATTTTCCACCTATTTCGTTGGCTATTTTTTCGCCTTTTTTTTTTTTCTTTTTTGCCTTTCCTTTTTTTTTACGCACTTTGCGACTTGAGTTCATTTAACGAGCTGCCTGCCGGTCAGCAGCAGCAGCAAGCGGAGCAAGAGGAGCAAGCGGAGCTGAGAGCGGGGTGAACAGTTATTGCAGGCAGTGTAAGATAGTAGCTGGGAACAGGCAACCGCACGCAGATTTAGTTATCCAACGTGTTTGCAACCCGCACCACCTGCACCACCCACACCCAACAACCAACAACCAACAGCAAAAATAAAGATGAAAAAATAAGCATAAAAAGATGGTTACGAAAAAAAAGGAGAAGTCTTGAATACGCAGCTGGGAACGGTCCTTGAAATGCTTTTGCCACTTTTGAATAATTTTAACCCAAATAAAAAATGATGTGAATTCCTAATTAGGCACAACGTAACAGTCACAACAACAACAACAACAACAATAACAATAACAACATCAACAACAACAACGTATAAAATCAGCGCCGTTTGTTCGCCAAACAAATAATATACATTTATACATATCAAGATGACAACGACTTCCGAATACCCTATGCCAAGATGAGCAGCAAGCGAACTGCCTGCAAAAAAGCCAATTTGACAGCACTGATAAATATATAAATAAATAAATATATAAATAAATAAATATATAAATATATAAATATGTAAATATATTTATAAAAAAATAAAAAAAAGGATTTGCAGAAATAGAAGAAGAAGAAGGATCTAAGTAAGATCCGTTTTACTTATTAATTTTTTTTATTTAAATATAAGCTAAGCAAACTATGTAAATAAATAAATAAATAAATATTAGATAGTTCATGATTCGAATTTATCTTTTTTATAAATAATCAATCTATCAGTAAGAATAATAAAAAATAAAAAAATTGATATATTAATTCTTTGATTTTTCTTTCTGTTTTTTTTTTTAACTCTTTGCTTTTATTATTATTATTATTTATGTATTTATTTATTTAATGTCAGCTCACAGAGTAAAAAGTTAAATTCACTTCAATTTCGAATTAAATTTACATTTAAAATTTGAAAAAGCAGAAATATTTTTAAGATTTATTTATATATTTATAAATATTAGTTTATTAAATTCATTTACATATTTTTAAAAAGTAAAATTATTTTGATAGATTAATTGATTGGTATTAAACATAAGAAGAAGAATATTAATAATAAACAAAAGCGAAAATAATGTTAGGAATAAAATGATGACAATCCTGCTGGATTCCTGCTGGCCAAGACAGTCGCAATGCCCTCTGTTGGAAAGAGTATGGCGTTAGAAAAAAATAAGAAGAATCAAGCTGAGAAAGAAGAAGAAAAATACGAGTGCTTCTTGAGTTTGGCGTTATGATGATGGCTAAATGCCACGACTGTCCTTTGGCCACATGGGAATTGTGCTAAGCAGCTGCCAGCTTGAGCTTCAGCTGAGGGGTAGTCCTAGTGGGGGGGGGGGGGGTAGAGAGGTAGCCAGTGTATGGCTGTGTAGCTGTAACTGTAACTGGAATTGAGATTGAGATTGGGTTCTTGGGCATTGAAGATTGAGATTGAGATTGGGACTGACCCTGCGGCAACGGCTCACTAGTTAAAATGCAAGGATTTCAGCCTGCCAATGCTCACTCGGACCGAGTTTTTTTTTTTTAGCGGTGGCTGGGTTTCCCTGTGCAAAATGATGTGGCACGTCAGAGTCGAGAGCATTGACAAATTGATATTTGCATTTAAATTGAAAATTTACATTAGAAACGATGATCGAGAGTGGGGTGTGCGGGCAAGGCGGGGGGGCGGTGCCTGCCTGCAATTGCCCCGCTAGAGATTGTGGTCACAGTGGTGTAATTCACATTAAATACCGCATTTTTCTTATTTCCCCCCATTCATTTCCATATTCAGGCCACCCGCCCAACCTCCCAACCGCCCGCCCGCCACCACTGACAATTGGACGTCTCTTCACATCGCTTGACATTCGACATTAATACCCAAAACAGGACACTCGCCGTTGTCGGCCGGCCGCGGGGAGTTAACGTGCTCCTGCACAATTTGCATTATGAAATAACATTTTCTTTTTTGATACTCTTCCAGAGGGTTCCATCAACTCCGTGGTTCACCAAGTTGTGCCCAGCAAACTGACTAGTTAAGGGATTTATTGTGCTCTTCACATTTTGACAAAAATATCATCAACTATTTACAAAATATAGTTGCCATCGGATTTGGAAGTGTATGTAATATTCGGTGTGTCTGTTTTGAACAGGTTTTATTTTATTTGCATTTCATATTTTTTTTTTTTTATATAGTATTTCTTGAAGTTTATTTTTCCTTGCGGGCGCGCAAATCACTCGTTAGAGAATGCGTTGCAGCAGCTGCTGAATTGTCTTCCAGATTGCTTCGAGGGCGGGAGAAAGGACACCTCTCGGTGAGTGTGTGTGTGTGTGTGTTCTTATTACATCTCTCAATATACACATTGCCAGGTGGACGCATACAGGCAACTCAACCAATCAAGTTTTGCATGCAAGGAAACGAAAGGGGCAACTGGCCGCAATCAGCGTTGCTCCTGCCACACCTCCTTTCCGCATCCCCGCCTCTGTTTTTTTTTCATTCGTGGCATGGTCATAAATATCAATGAAGTGCTTTCGCCTTCTGCTCGCTCCTCCGTTGGCCATGTCTTTAAGCCACCGATGTATGCGCGCATTTGATTTACCTTCTCAGCTTCCAAGGGGTATGCCACGTGGCTCGTTTCGTTTGTGACACACAACAATATATGTGAGCAATAAGTAATATATATATTTAAATATCATCACTTAATTACATAATTCAATTTGTATTTTCAATTATATCTTTGCAATTTGTTTGCTTCACTTCACTTGCTCATCCTTGCCGCAACAGTCTCACTTGCAACTCAGAGTATTCAGTTTTCGCTGTGCTGCTTCTTTTTTTTGTGTGTTTGCTGCTGTTGCCAAAAAACTTCAACATATTCATAAATTTTCCAGTTTGTTTAAACAAATTCTTTTTTGTTTGGCCGTCCGTTATTATTTATTTGCGTAAGTGGCAGGCGAGTGTGGGTTATTCTGGCGGTGGGGTTAATGGTTGAGGATTGGGGATTGGGGATTGAGCGGCTGACGTCCAGTGGCAAGTTGGGAAGCTCGTTGCTTGATTGGATGTGACGTTAGAGTGCGTTGGGGGGTCTGGGAACTGCGAATTGCGATCTGGGTACAAGGAGCTGTGAGCTGGGAATGCGGGTCTCTCAGCTAACGTCTGGTGGCTGCTGTGTGTGATGGCGACAACGACAAGGACAAGGACAACAGCGACGACGTTGACGTAAAAAAGGGTTGCCATGCAAAACAAAACAAAACCAAACCAAACCAAACCAAACTAAACCAAACCGACCTCGTTCTTTTGCTCCAGCCCGCAGCAAATGCTGCACCCCATCCCCAACTGGCTCCGGCTGTCCCATGCCCATGCGGGTGACTTGGGTGCCAATAGCTGAGCCCGGGCCAGGACAGGCAAGGCCAGGGCATGTGTGGCGGACTTGCTGGTTAAGGGGAGGGGAGCTGGGAGCGGGGGCATTGCCTGCGGGTCACGACGCTACGTAATGGTGATAAAATATGCTCAAATTTGCCAAATATGAAAAGGTACAAAAGACCGCATACCCGCAGGTCCCGCCCCCGCCCAAAAAAAAAAAAACGCAATCCAAATAATAATACATATACATATATAAATATATTGAAATCAAACCCCGCTCTCCAAACACACAGCAAATCTCAGCGAAATCAAAATAAATGTGTTCGCCAAAGCGAATTGATTGATTTTCGTTGAACTCTGCCCCAAAAGCCCAAGCTGCTCCTTCTCTGGCTAACGTCAATCGGGAATGCCCTTACTGGCAGATGGCCTGTACCCCATCTGAAAATATATTAGTCTAATTAATAATTAATAATTCAATTCAATGTAATTAAACTTCTCTACGATATACGTACAGGTTGTGGTGATCGATAAAATCAGATATCGAAATAGGACATAAACAGAAATGTCCATTTAACAAAAACTTAAGATTAGCAGATCACTTTGAGTAAAGTCTTTTTCACATATTAATCAGCATCTGGCGATCTAAAAGTAATTATTCATTTCAACTAATTATCGATATTTATTTGTATATTTTCTGTTCGCTGGCAAACCTGGTTTCAATCATGCCTTTTTTCAATTGGAATTGGAAAATAAAATACAATTGCAACAATCGGAAACGGTGGCTTTGCCACTGATTTAGCTGGAGAGGCAGAGATAGCGCCAGGGAGGGACAGGACCTGGATGAGTCTAAGGTCTGCATGCACTCGACTACTGTCGCATTCTGCATCGGGATGTGACTTCCTTAAATCTCTTGGTCGACGATCCACCTCGCATCATTAAGTTGCCTGATTTTGGTAGGGAGTTGGCTGCAGGGGCTTATAGACATGGGAGACCTTCTCGTGACGGGCGATAACAAAATCGATCATTTATTTTGGCCGGTGGCTTAAGCATTGCCTCTCGAAAACAATCGAATATCTGCTGAAGTCGAGTGGGATCGACTGGGCGATACCCTGCATCCAGTTGTTAAACATATTGTTCTAGTCTTATTATCATATTTCCCTTTAAAATGCGTTGCACACTCAAATCGAATCAGGTGTGGAATGATCGAAAATATATTAATATGGCAATATATCGACATTCGATATCGATATGTTATTGATATTTGCTAAGCGGAAGCAGTTGAGAATTGAGATAAATTGAGATAAACTTGATCTGACTGGGGTAGGCGAGACCTTTTATACTACATTTGAAGCTCTACATCTAGCTCTTCTAGCCTCAATTATTAGTTGGTTCGGACAGACCTGGCTAGATCGATTCGGTTTTTGATTCTGGTCAAAATGACTTTTACATACATTCGCAGAAATCCATTAACGGATTCAGGGCATAAAGTACAGTTTGCAATGGAAAATACGTTTCATTTATGGTCTTCGAATCGTTGCAAAATAATAATACCCCCCTCAAGGCTATACAAATTTAAAAAAAAGATATATATGTATATATATATATATATATATACATATGTATACACATGTATTTATTTGTTGTGAAATGAAATTTGAGCCTTGTATTTGGGGTTGGGTGCTGTTGTTATTTGTTGCGGGCCCAGCTTCTGTGGGCGTCATGTTGGCCAAGTTTGGCCGGTCGCCCAACTTCCCCCTCTCCTTTTTCCGTCCACTTGCTGGTCATTCATGTGTGTCAAAATGGCAAACTGAATTTGTATTCAAACATTCAAATGTTCACACACACACATCCACACACACACACACACACACATGTCAGAGACGTCACGACGTCGCACATGCGTTAATATTTCCGGGCGTAATGTCAGCCGGTCATAAAAATAGTCAAGAAAAAATAAACGAAAAAAAACATATACATTTATATGTATGGATATGTATAAAATACACACACACACACACATTGCCAAATTGTCACGCATTGAATTATTTTGTTTGTAAAAAATAAGAAGAAAAAAAAAAATAAATAAAAAATGTCAACAAAAAATAAATAAAATAAAAAATTTGCATTTTATTCAATTTTTGTAGCATCCGCTGTACACCCTGACCTCTTGAGCAGCACCACCCCCCTCAGCCTCCCCCCCTCAATGCCACAACCCCTAAAACCGCTCGGCCACTCGCATTGTTCTGGTTATTTACGAGTTTGTTAAGTGCGCACATTCAGCGCCTTTGGGCGCCCGCTGAGCGAACCGCCGGACAAAGCACCAAAAAATCTGCCACTCCTCCTACTCCTCCTCCTTTGCTTTTTTATTATATTTTTATTTAGTTTTTTCATCTCTTCTTTTTGTGAATCCACCTCCAACATTCAACTCTCCACGCTCCATTGAGCCCGGAGAACCCCCAACTAAAATTCGCATATGGAAAAGCAATTTGTAGCAATTCCAGTCTTGTTGTTGTTGTTGTTGTTGTCGTTATTGTTGTTGCGACAATCTTTGTGCTTAGTTAACCAAATGGACAACAAGCACTTTCAGATTCATATTAATGCAAATGATTATCGAATTTGTATGCTCATATACCATGGATCTTATTAGCGAATAAAGTATCTAACCAATAGCTGCTGCCCCATTTGAATGTTGCCTTGGTTCGCAGCTGCCCCCAACTTGAATATTATCTATTTATCAGTCAACTCCAACGGGATTTGTATCTGTTAATGCAAAACTCGCATTTTCTAAAGTTAGCCAGTAAAAGTAACCAGTTACGCAAATGAAATGTATTTCAACCAAAGATCATGTTTCCAAATCTAAACGATCTTTGGATATTGAACCATGTTCAAAAATTCTTTCCTTTTGAAAATCGTCTCAGCTTTGGCAAAATTATGAAAGAATGGTTCGAATCTCTACAAGAATTACCAACAAAAATCATAATTTATATAAAGATTCGATTTGTTCTAGTTCTACAACGATTTCAATGCTTAACTAACTTAATTAATAGTAGATTTTATTAATTAATTCGATTAAAATAATTTAGTTCTGTGGAAAAATATAGATCCACATTTTCGATTTGTAAGACAAGAATTGAACTTTTACGAATAGGTTTTATATAAATATCGAAATACCAGTAGATATCTGAAGGTATTTTGCATTTATCCTTAAGTTAAGTACAATTAACAATATATAATTGCAAATTAAAAATCATTTATTATTTAAGTATTATTAGTTCTTTGACAGTTCCCGAGAAGCGATTGTTCCCAGCATTGTAATTGTAAAAATATACTTTAAAGGTAATCCTCCCAATGAGTTATTTTTAGAGGTAGCCATGAGGTATTATGTATGTCTAAGTTGAACTTAAATAGTTTTTTTTTTTATTGGGGATTGATTGGTTGATCAATACCAATTCTGATGGGAGCTGTTGTAAAAATGTTACCCATGGAACACATTTAATCCAGTTAGTGGCGAAAGTAACGCTGGTGCCCAACAATTTAGCTGTCTTAGCGTGACTAGCTGACTAACTGGTTGACTGTGGCAAATGAGTGGGGGGAGGGTGAATAAGGAGAGGGGGGTGGGTATGGTATACGCTGGGGGTTGGAGTACTGCACTGCGACGACGACCTTGTTGCATGCCAATATTAATAATAACAATGGGCAATAAAGCCTATTAGAGCCGGCACACATTTTGCCATTAATGAAATACATTGATTTCTGTGTTACACAGGTGCGGGCGGGTTGAGGGGTCGAGGGGGTGAGGGACCCCTTAGATTTGAGTAAACTATGCCTGGCTGGTTGTCAGCAAGGGTTATGCTGACGGGCGACTGTCGACCTAATCAATTCGATGGCATCGAAAAGAAACCCGGCATTTGGCAAGAATGTCTGTTTTTGTGACTTTGCGTGTTGTCACGTTATAAAAATCAGTGATCCACGCCGAAAACGCGAACAAGGAGAACTCGACTCGACTCGGCCCCTGCCACACCCCTCATCCACCCATTGAAACAGTTGTAAGTGAGTATTTCTTTTTTTTCTCTAGCCCAAAAACCACCCACACCCCAAAAGTCTATTAAAACAGGCCGTTTGTTCCGCTCGTTACCAGCAGCGCCCCAAATGGACGAATGTGGCAGGGGGGGGGGGGGGGGAGGAAGTACGTCAACGGTTTTGTTGATCCTCATAGTAGTTCACATAGAGCCCCCCTTACTGTGTGTGTGTGTGTGTGTGTGTGTGTGTGCATGTTATTAATAAATCTTTAACCCTTTTCGCATTGTTGTTAAAATGTCTTCCTGTTGCGGAAACGGAAACGCAATGCCGACAGAGTTGCCGAGCAGCGCACATATAATCGATTAATTCGATATAGATTGAATTTATGGCCAATAAAACGCTACACCAACGCGACCAACGCGACCAACCGCCCTGCCACGACTGCCATCTGAGTGAAATTAACATTTAGTTCCGCTGCCTGAGCAGCAGCGCTTAATATTTACATAAATATTTGAATTCCTGTCCAATTTTTAGAAACAGCGAACCAGAGTTGCCTAAGCGCTTAGGCCGTTGCACCTGCCCTACGGCAATGAACTCTACACAAAACTTAAAGACCTAAAAACAACACCAATATATATATATATATGCTTATATACATATATATAATATATATATATACATATATAGAGAGAAAATTAAAGTAAAAGTCGCGAGCGCTCGCGAAAAGTTTTTCAAGAACTTTCGCCGGTTGAAAAACTTTTTGTGAGGCCATAATTGAAAATTTGTTTTTCCCAGCAAATGTTTGGTGTTATTTTTTGCGTTTTTTTTTTTATATTATTATTTTTGGATTTGTCTGTTGTTTGTCGCTTGAATCTTGGCTTTAAGTTCAGCTTTAAGGTTAACTACAGCCACAGCTGATTAATTAATTGAGCATTGAAAGAAGCTCAGAAAACAGAAGTATCAATGCGAGTTGCCATTGCAAGGGTGTGTACCAAGGCGGTGTAGGGGTGTAGGGATGTGGGGTGTGTGGTGCAGGGTGTTATGGTGTAGGGTATTGGGGTGTAGGTTTTAGGGGCATGTGAAATTTCGTGCAGTTCAATGAAGCAGCGACGCGTCGGCAGCTGCGTGGGCAGCGTGGGCTGTCCTTGATGGATTGCAAAAAAGGTATTTTATGTAATATATGTATGTATGTGAGTAAGTGTGTGCGTGTGTGTGTGTGTGTGTGTGTAGCCAGGAGCAAAGCACCTAAAAGCGCCAGGCAGCCAGCCAGCCAGGAAAAAAGCGGATGTTAGGATCGATGGGTAGAGTCACCCATTGGAGCACATATGTATATATGTATATAAATATCTGTATATATATATGTATATATCTGACAGTGACTGTATGACTGGCTATATACAGCACTCGGCTTATATACCAAACAAACCGAGAGAGTGAGAGCGAGAAAGTCTGTGCAAGAAGGAGTGCGCGCGAGCGAGTGGGAGCACAAGAGCGAGAGCGAGAGCGAGCGAGGGCGCATTAGCGCGTGTGGCATGTGGCAAATCCAATGCGGTGCTTGCGAGGCGCAAGCGTTTGTGCTGCCTGCAGCAGCAGCACCAGCACCAGCACCAGCAGAAGCAGCAGCAGCAGCAGCAGCAGCAAAGGCAGCTGTGGCAGCAGTGGCAGCCTTGCTTTGAGGCCGCCTCCCAATGGGAAAACTATGGAGGCGGCGCTCACAGTTGCCGAACCAAAAGCAGAAAAAAAAAAATGTGGGAAGTCCTTTTGGGCTAAAGACGACAAGCCCCCCGCCCCCCAAAGCGCATGCGCCTACCAACACTGGCGCCATGTGTTGGGGGTAGTCCGAAAAAAAATGTAGTCGTCGTTCTCGTTGCCCTCGTCATCGTCATCGTCGTCGTCGTCGTCGTTGTCGTAGTCGTAGTCGTCGTTACTGTTCTACTAGGTTCTACTTAATGGGGCGCTTTCGGAATGCGATGCTCAGTGGCGCACGGACCGGCAATGGGGCCAAAGCCAAAGCTAACGGCAAAGCTAAAGCCAAAGCAAAACGCAAACGCAAAAGTTTGGCGGCAAATTTGATTTTCTCAAAACGAACAACTATTTTTTTTATTGTTGGCTGGTTAACTAAACATTTTTGAAAATGTCAACAAAGCAAAGCCAAAAACTAACAAAAATACAAAATAAAAACATATATATATATGTATATGTATATATATATATATATATATGTAAAATAATAACAAAAATAAATTGTAAAGCCAGACGGGCAATGAGCATGTTGGCAATGGGCTGGGCAACGAGGACTTCTGTCCAAGAAAAAAAACAAAAAAAAAAAAACACCAAATTAAACAAAAAAAAGTCGAAGAAATTCCAATTTGAAATTCGTATTTGCAGGTCGGCCAACAAGGGGATGAATAATTAGATTTCTCAGTCCGACGGCCTAATTTCATTGTTTTTACAGTCATTTCGAATGATTTTCTTTTCACTTTTGAGCCAAGGGAGTTGAGCGGGGAGGGGCAGCTTGTTCATTTCATATTTCATTTGCCGTCGCTTGTTTTTTTTCCTCACTTCGTTTTCGTTTTGTTTTGTTTTTTTCTATTTTTTTTTTTTTTGGCGTTTCTTATTGAGTTGAGCGACAGTTGTTTTTATTATTTTTATTGTTACCCGCACCTACTCCGCGCAACCGCTGCCGCCTCGTCAGCCTCATGTAAATCAAAACTGACTAATGGCATGCGAAAAACAATAAAAGCCCTAAATGAAATAATGAGCACAAAAGCCAAGGGACGTCGGGTGGGGTGGTGGGACGGGGGATGGGGGGGTGCTTGAGCTAGGGGAGTGATAGCTCAAATTGGATGGGAGAAAAATATTATATGATGATGAAGCAAGCAGAGAGATCCTTGCAATTTGCCAATACATATTTCAGTTGTAGATAAGCAAACTCCACCCGAGTTTTTGCTTAAGAGCAGGGGCAGGGGCAGAGGCAGAGAAATCGAACACAATGAACCTTATCGGGTCAGAGACTGGATTGATATTGATGTGGGTATAGAGCAGCATCTCAGCTCAGCTCAGCTCAGCTCAGTTCAGCTCAGCTCGTCTGCTGGTCAAGTATTTTTAATGTGATTATCTTGTAACGTGCATGTCGCATGTGTCCAAAGACTGGCAGACTCCAAGGAGTCTCAAGTCCAGCATATATAAATTAGTGGTAGGGGGTTGTTGCTCTTGGCTTATCGGCAAAGTAACAGCAAAAGAATTGACAACAGCAACAGCAACAGCAACAACAACAACACATGAGCTCTATATATAAAATGGACAGTGGTTGAAGTGGGATGCGACAGTGGTGCAAAAGGGCGACAGTCCCAAGTCGAAACAGTCCACTTGTCCGCTTGTCCGCTTGTCCGTTCGATGATTAAAATGATGATGTCAGAAGAGCGCACGAAAACAATCGACAGGCGACAGAGTCCACCATTTCTATTTTTCTTAAATGTGTTCCTTTCCTTTTTTGTTTCTTTGGGCACAAGTGCTAAAACTCAGCAGAGAACTCAACTTTATACACTTGACCACTTCAGTGGAGTTGAGAGCGGCTGAGAGGGAGGGGTTGGGTGTGGCACGTCCACTAGACATGGGAAAAAGTGCACAATTGGAAATCACGAGGCGCCCCCGAAAACGAAGCCAATCGACAAAGGCAAACAGCCCTTGAGGGCCAAGGCGCCATCAATTTATGACATTCATTAGAATGTCCGATTATGAAATTCTTAAACCAATAAGCAGCTGACGCCAGCAACAGCACAAGTAACTAAGTAATTTAAAGCCCGACTAGTTGATACCCCTCAATATGCTTGATACCCCCCAATATGCCTTCATACAAGCAATGTCAGTTTCTTGCGCAAGCCTAAAGGTAGAAAACTATTAGTTGCCAGAAAGGTATAGAAAAATGCAGTGGACAAAATTACAAGAAACAGTTAATCTTCTAATTTATTGTGTATTGGTATTACTAAAGTTTTAATAAGACCTTCCTAAGTGCGAGATAAGTAAGATAACTTTAAGTTAAGAAGACTGAGCTGGGAAGCGAATAATAGTGTGCCCAAAGCAACTCGATTATCTGAGATAAAATAATATATAATCGATATTTATCGATGATCTGAGATATAATAAGTTATAAGAAATAATCGATGTTTATCTATTATCTTCAGATATAATAATATATAAAAGAAATAATCGATATTTATCTATTATCTGAAATATAATGATATATAGGAATTAATCGATATTTATCGAGCAAGAAAATCAATAAAATAATTTCCCTCTCTCTCTCTCTCTCTTAAGCAAACCAAATTCAATTTCTTTAAATCGGTAAATGTTATAGATACAATATTCATGACAGGATGGATTCTACTCCAGTGATTCATCCAAAAAAAAAACAACAGATGGACAGCCCTTCGTCAATGTTTGTTTCTGAGTGGAGCACAACTTTGACTTTATTTTTAATGTCCATCTATAAAAACGGGAACAATCCACCCCAACCAAGCAACAGGCACACTGGGAGTTTTGGCCTTTAGACTCGATGACTCTACGGTTTACAGCTTACAGTTGGCAATTTACAGTTGGCAATTTACAGTTGGCAGTTTACAGTTGGCAGTTTACAGTTTGCAGTTGGTTTTTGGCTTGAGAGATATTGAAAGTAGCTTTAAGACTGTTGCGGCTCGATGGCAGCGCAGCTGTTACGCCTGCTTGAGCACCAGGTGGACAGTCAGCCCAAGTATGTTGGCTGGGGTGCCCAGTGGAGGGTGGGTGGGGAGTGGGGAGGGGCGGGGTGGTTGTGGTTCTTGTGCAGTCGAAGCGGCGGCGACTTCATAATTAAGTATGCGGTTTACACGAGCGCACCGAAGGACGAGCAACCACTGGGCTGTGACAGTGACTGGGCAGGTGGTGCGGTGGGGCAGGGGGGATGTGGATTGGGTGGCGTGCTGGTGCGGCACAACTGTCAACTGTGTGGGACTGCCAGTGGCAGTGCCTTCTGGGACACAACTAGCGCTAGGATTTATGTGCGCGACAAACAAACGAGCACCGCAGGACAGGAAAGCGCTTAAGAAGTGCCCGAGCACAAGAAGATGTTTGGTGGCATGGTGGTTGGCGAGACGCCGGCGCAGGAGGGAGCTGGCTGGTGTTCGAGGCTTGTGTGTGCGCCAAAAAGGCGCAACAATCCAAACAGCTGCAATAGACAACAACAACAACAATAACAACAGCAGCAGCAGCAAGGAATACAGCCGCAGCGACCAGCGACCACAAAACGCGCTTCTGCCCAATCCCCCTCCTGTCAGTCTAAATAGCCCCCAGTCCCTGCATCCCAGCTAGTTCAACTGTTAGTCCTTGTCGCTGTTGAGTTTCTGCACCTTCCCACCACCCTCTTCCCGCGCCCTTGCAGCACCCACGGCCCGCTGGCGGTTTGGCCAACCAAGTTATTTAGCCACGAATCGAATGAAATGTCGCGCAAGCACTCCTCCACCAGCCCCAACGCTCTACACTCCCCTCTCTCTGTCTTACGGCGTGCAAATCGTTGCGTTGTTGTCGCACATACCCCACCACCCCATCAGCAACCCCTCCCCTCACCCCACCGTCCGACCAAGCTGCGTTCGTCAACGACATTTGGGACACATTTACCAAAACATTTTACGTATTCAGCAGCAAAAGTTTGCGACAACCGCGCACCAAGAAACCCCACACATCTCATCTCATCCTCCATCCGCCATCCACCATCCTCAGTCCCCAACGTATTACCCCACTGGACCCCACGACCTGTCCACGCGTTTCTTGTTTTCTTAGTTACCATTGCACCAGAGTGCAAAATTCGATATTTTTCGCCAACTTTTAGCAGTTAACCATTTTCAATAGATTAATCATTTCAATTATATTTTTGCATTTATTGTTGAGAATTTTAGATTTGTTTCTTCTTCTATTCAATATTCTCGTATATTATGGTAAGGGATATAGGAGCTTGTTATTTGGGGTTGGCTGGGACAGAGCTGACACTCGAAGCAGGGTCGTCGTCATCTTTTCGCTATTTTTTAGCTGATCCTTAGGAAATCACGTGTAATAAAATAATATATCGATAATAATCGATAATGTTGTGAAAAAGAAAATGATAGATCATAAGGAAAACATTGCGGAAAAGTGTTTATTTTATTCCATAGTGCGATATTGGCAGTCAGCAGTCAGCAGTCCTGCGTCCCTTTCCCCCTTCCCCTGCCCCCTTTTGTGCATACTTAAAGCGCTGCTTTATGCTGTTAACGCTTTCTGTTTGCATTTCGCATTTGCTGCTGCTGCTTCTGCTTCTTCTTTATGTTCATCTTGATGTCTTAGTTCATTGCTGCGACTGTTTTCGCCGCTGGCTAATAACAACGGAACAGCAGCAGCAACAACAAAAGCAATCATATCAATGTTCACATTGTAAACAACACCAACAACAACAACAAAAAGTAGTTGAAGTCTGGCAATGCTGCTCATTAAAGCGTTGCCATTTAAAGCGTTGCAGCGCCTCAAATTATGCCATAGAAAACTTACACAAATGACAGCCACAAGCCACTCAATTAGCCCACTGAATGTAAGAGGGGAAGAGGTGGACAGGGCCAACACAGACACACACACACACCCAAGCACACACACACACGCACAATCGCCCACAGGGCAACAACAGTAAATGCAAAGTTGTCGCACAAAATGTATGCAAAAATTGTAGCTGATGATGTCTATATGCATGTTGTATAATATATCATACATTTATATATATATATATATGTGTGTGTGTGTGTGTGTGTGTGTGTGTGTGCTGTAAGGGCTCACGCACAATCCAATATAAATAAAATATACACACAAATACGCGTAACGACCTCATTAGCATAATAACGGTAAGTAATGGATGAAAAATGCCATTAAACAACACTTTATGACTTTGCTCGCTCGCTCTGCCTTGCTTCCTTACTACCACTCTCTCTCTCACACACACAACACACACACACACACACACACACACACACAAATGTGATTTAAATGCGCGCGTGCTGCTGTTGTTGTGTTTATGTTTGTTGTTGCCGCTTTCGCACTGGCTTCCAAGACTTAAAAGCTCCTCACACAGCATAAACATTAACCGATCGACACACACACACACACACACACACACGCACGCTCACATACTCAAATGAATAATGAGGTTGTCGCAGTGGGAGGCGGGTTGGGAGTCGTAAGTGGAAGCAAGCTCAGGTCAAAGGTATACAAATGGAAATTTTGCTAGAGTTCTTTTGTTTTTTTTTTTAAATTTTGGAAATTAAATACAGTTTAGGCAACTTTTAAAAATCGAAGAAAACTATATTTGGAGACTGAACGAATGCGAAAATACACTATTAACGCAACGCATTTGCAACAAAATCCGACTCTTCTCAATTGAGACTGAAAAGTCAATTTGAAAAATGAAAAAAAAGTAGTTCTCATATTTAATTTTTCAAATTCAGGAAGTTCTCCAAGTTTTGAAGCTTATAAACTTTCTCCAAAAATGCCATTCCACAATTATTTTTTTTTGTTTCTGCTCGGATTACAAATTAATAATGCAAATGGAGTGCGAAAGGACTGCACTCGCCAATGTAAATCCGTTTGCTATTTAATTAAGTTCTGTTGAAGATCCAAAGAGGTGTTATTCTTTTTTTATAATCAGTTAAATTTTGTGATTGTTTTCCTTTTCTTTTTTAGAGGCACGCTTTTCCTTACATTTTTTTGCTAATCGTTTTCGAATCGTTCTATAGGCCTTTAAGTGTGGCAATCTCATCTTTATTGGGTCATTTTGTGCAGCTATTTGAGCTGCTTTGGGTATTGTTGTTTTTGGCTTTCAGCTTATTTACCTTAATGTTGTTGTTGTTGGCGTTTTATTTTTATTTCTTATTTAAATTTTGTCGCCTGCTTAATTTCAACGAATTTAACGCCGTTTTTTTGTCATTTTTATTTTATTTTTTTGTTGGTTTGGGCAAATGTTTATTTCAGGCTGTGCAAAACATGTTTAAAGTATGTTAAACGGCGGCCTCGAGACCTCCTCGGACACCCATCCCCATCCCCATCCCCATCCCACCTGCTGTCCCTTTAGACAGATAAAAGGCGCAACCAAGAGCAACCCCTTTCGCTACTGCTTAACCCCCACAACCCCGCAACCCCGCAACCCCACAGCTCTCACCCCTCACTGTAGGCTAGGGCTTTAGCTCCATGTCCGACCCGCTTGCCTCGGCTTGTTTATTTAGGTCTGAGCTAATAAAAAGGCTTACCATCTCAATAAAAGTATTTAACACAAGCGTTTTACTACACTTTCAGCATTTCTTCTTCTTCTATTTTTTTTTACTTTCTCTTCTTTTTTTTGCTCTCCAATTTTTGGTGGACTGTGCGTGCCGTTGGAATTTTCTTTGCTCTGGTATCAGTTTGGCGCTTCCTTCAAAATTGTAGCTGGCTACTACTTTTTTGTGCTCCTGCTGCTATGTCCTGTTTGGTTGGTATCGGTGACGCCGAAGTGAAAGCAGTTGAGTAAATCCCTTAATCTATGGAAATGCTACGCAATTACCACGACAAGTTGAATGCCGTCATGTGACGCCCGTTCCCCGTTTGCTTTCCCTTTTCCCTTAACTGACTGACTGACAGTCCTGACCCTTTCGACGGGAGCTGTCCTTTTCTTTTTCTTTTTTTTTTTTGTTTTTTTTTTTGTTTTTTTTTTGTTTTTTTTTTTGTTTTTGTTGTTGCTGTAACGGACCTGAACGTGGCTTTGGCTGCTTTCTTTGGAGTGTTTACACAACCAGTTACAAAGTGCACAAGCCACCCGTTGCTGGGCCCTTAGTCTTTAGTCTTTTGCTCCTTAGCCCTTTTTCGGCCGCTGTTGCTCCTCGGGGGCAATGGACGACGCTCTCACGTACCCAGCGTACAACAAATCAAATTTGCATACCAAGTATTATCAGTATCACAGTACGGTCCTTAGTCCTTAGCAAGAAACTCGCCTTATGATACCAGTGGAAAAATCAAAAAAAAAAAAAATGGTTAGGTAAATAGGAATTTAAAGAAATTAATTTTTGAGAATTTTCGGGCAATTCAAATATTTCATTTATCATTCGCGCTTTAATTTAAAGTAAGCTCGGTCAATATAAAACACAAGTTATTATTTTAATATTCCACAGATGAGACTCTGGAAAGGGAAATATTTTTAGACAATTTTCGAAAATAAAAATCTGCAAATTATATAAATAAGTGCTTCCAATCGGAAGATCAGAAATGCTTTGATTTGGATTTGGATTTGGATCGGGTACATTTTTTATTTGCTTATTGAAATTCAAAATTGGCCAATATGCATTTGCTTATATGCGATTGGGCTAAGAAACCCATTTGCTTAAACTTAATTAAGATTTCTAACCACATTTCCAAAGCGATGTTTGTGTTTCATAAAGTGGACTTTTAATTAATTGTAATTAGTTATAAGGCATCTTAATTTTTATAAGCTTAAGCATAATTAATAACTTGCCTTAAGATATTTTAGGTAAATTTATTTGATTTCAGATGGCCGGGTAGTTGGGCCAAGGAAAAGCAGCAAGAGAATATGAAGTTGGCGAAGCCAAGTGGAATTCCCTTAATTTTTTGGACAAACACAAACATTATTATGCCGCACGTCAGTTGCAATTTAGCGAGCTCAAAAACTATGCAGCAATAATTGCAATTCACGCTAATTATGATTGATTGAGAGAAGAGACCACATCAGCAACCACCTCCACTCCCCCCACACTCGCCTGCCATTGCCCCTTCCATTGCTGCCAGCTCATAATTGCGAAACTATGATGAGCGCCCTAAACACGTTCCAGGATTTCTTCTGCCCCCTTGCCACCTCCATCTCCACCTCATCTGATCCACGTCGCCTGTCAATGTCTGCGCTAATGATGAACTAAAATGTGATTGCCGCATAGATTGGGGACAGGGTGGGGGGGGGGGGTTGCAAGGGGTGGTTGAGTCCTGCGGTTGGCAGCAGCAACGAAATCAAATTAAAGCAAATAAAAGCGGCAACCAAGAGAATCCGCCAGGAATTGGCATGAGCAAATAATTAAATAATAAGCGGAAGCTCACAAAAAAATAAAGAATTTATATGTATATAATAAAATATATATAAGTGAATATATATATATATATATATATATATATAGAGCAAAATGCGAATCATTTAGTCTGGCATTGGCAAGTGGCCAAAATGATTGCGAATTGGCCTAAGTGAAATGTAACTCAAGGGCTCAATCCCCCCTTCCCATCCCTTCCCATCCTCATCCCCTTTTGCAATATTACCTGATTTGAGTTGAAGCCTATTCCCAGTGCTCACCATCCAGTGCGCCCATCCCTACCACCATTCCACCATTAAGACAAATGCCAAGCACTTGTAATTATGGCTAGAAAATTTATTCCTTACGCTCAGCTCCTCAATAACAATAAATCGATTCAAGTGCGCGTAATCGGGCAATGTTATCCAATAATAAAAATAACAGAGCGTTGCTGGGACGACAATAAAACAGCTAAATGCTTAAATGGCCAAATGCAAATGGCCAACGATAAGGCCGACTAACAGTTGCACTAACCGAAATATAAAAAAATAAGTGTATATATGTCTGGCACATATGCAAATGAAATAAAAACAAATTTAACAAAATTAAAAACTCTAAAATATAAATATATTATCGACTGCTTTATCATCTGTGGCAAATGCTAATAAAAAATAACTAAACTATTAAAAAAATGCAGAAGTAACTTTATATTTAAAACTCAAAATTGAAATTTGATCACTAAAAATCATTTCGAGCTCGATTTTTGGCAATGTTATTTTTTAAAAGTCAACTTGAACAATACAAAAATTGAAAATGATCGAAAATGAAAACAAATTTAATTTCGAGTCGAGAGTTTTTTCAAATGCTGTTGACTTGAAGCAAGCAACTTTTGTGGGTTTAGGGTATCGTGGTTGTTGTGGTTGGGGGCAGGGCAAATTCAATGCCTATTTGATTTCAATAAGTAGCAAATCAAGTGCATGGCAATTGAGGAGGAGCTGCGTGACAGAATCCTGGCTAGCTGTGCCCCTCCAGCACCCGCCTCAGCGCCCAGAGTGTGTCCTGGGCGTAGTAATCCACATCCGCCGCCTTGTAACGAGCCCATTAAAGCCACTCACCTGTGTGTGCGTGTGTGTGTGCGTGTGTGTGTGTGTGTGTGTATCGTTTAGCTGCCTTTGTGCCATTTCGCCAGTTTGCCGTCTATAAGCGACAGTTTGGCGCCGTCATCATCAACAGGAGATCAAGTTTGCTGCCGACGCACTCATACGGAAAGAGAATTGAGCAATTGTAAATGTGTGTGTGTGCAGCAAGCTCTCCCCTCCCCTCTCTCTCGCCTCGCCTACCATCCCCTTTGGAGTTTGTCAATTGCCGCAACATATCAAATGATTTGCTTCCAAATGATTTGATTTGAATTGACTTCTTGAAATCGAGCAGACCCAACAAAAGGCAACAAACGCAACAGCAATAACAGCAACTTTGGCTGACATTTGACATTTGACGTTTGCTACACTTGCAAAAAAAGAAATCAAGTTCACAAACAATATTTTTCTATATCTCTCTTTTTTTTGTTCTTCTGGAAAGACATTTAATTTTTAGGAAATATTTACACAAAAATCTTAATTTTAGCAAAGCTCTTTTCACTTTTGTGAAACTTTCGTTTGCTTTCGTTGCTTCTACGCTATTTAATCTAACTAACGGCTTTTTTTTCGGTTTCAGTGCAATTGTGGTTTTTTTTCTTACTGTTTTTTAAGTGTACCCCCCCTTGCAACCCCTCGCACGCTGCTCTATTGTTGAGCCATCATAATATCCACTTGATTTTTATTTGTTAACGTTCAAGTTTTTGCGAGACATATTGTTGCTGTTGTTGTTGTTGCTGTTGTTGTTGTTGTTGCTGTTGCTGTTGCTGTTGTTGTTGCTGGCAAATTTGAGAATTTGTCTAGCGGACGCGAATTGCCTACAAAAGCGAGACGCGTAATGAATTTCATTTCAATTTAGCCAAAGCGTCAAGCCAATTTGTAAGCGCACACAGAGACAGAGACCGAGACGGAGACCGAGAGAGAGGGAGATAGAGAGGGGGAAGAGGGAGAGGGAGTGAGCAAGCTGTGTAGAGGCGTTGTTTATAGTGTTTGCGGTTAATTAATTCACATTTACACCTGTTGGCGGCAACATTGCAGACAGCAACAGCAACAGCAGCAGCAGCAGCAAGTGACGCCCATCCGTTTTGCCTGGCAGCTGATTCATTCCCCTACACACAACCACGCACACACACACACACACACAACTACACACAACCACACACTTCACACCTCTCACACTACTTGGATTCATTCAATTCATTTCATGCGCACATTTCATATGCCACAAATTAACTCGCAAGCAGCGACAATAACGAGCTATACACACACACGCACACAAACACAAATTGCCACAAGGACATGTGGCAATGCGGCAAATGGGGGCTGGGAGTTAGAGCCTGTGAACTGTGCTGGGCAGAAGGGAGGGGGAAAGGACACGCTTGCAACGCCTTTTTTTTGCATAGGCTTATTCACGCTGCGCTCTGCTGAGGTGTTGACAGCAACCAGCAACCAGCAACCAGCAGCAGGGAAATCCTCAGCGGTAGCGATGGAAAGAAAGCTTCTCGTTTTTGCAGTAGCAACTCGGACACCCAAACTAAACACGAAATTACGCTTTTCATGCTAATGAGCTCTTCAACTAATAGCTTAGCTTATCTGTTAATCTTCCTACATGATTTTGGATTAGCTTTCTGATATGTTATTCGAATTTTAGGTTTACTTCGCGTTCTGCTGCACGCTTAGTAGATCGCTATGCCCCTCGCTTAGTAGATTGCTGTGCAACTCGCTTTGCTACTCGCTTTGACACTCGCTTTGCTACTCGTTTTGCTACTCGCTTTGCTACTCGCTTCGCTACTCGCTTTGCTACTCGCTTTGCTACTCGCTTCGCCACTCGCTTTGCTACTCGCTTTGCTACTCGCTTTGAACATATCCGATCGCTTCTCGTTTAGCTATATCAAATTCATGATTTTCATATAAGGTCACGACTCACGTCCATCTCTAGTCGTGTGTGGCGACCCATACTCACCACTCACACACACACACACACACACACTCTAATGCCTGTCAACGTCATTAACAACGAAAAAAGAATGAGCACCCTCAGCCCACCACAATCTTCACCCATGACCTTAGGTGCAGGAGGCGCAACAGGCGGCAGGCGTTAATTACAAAATAAACTCTCATGTGCAAGGGGCAGTCCAGTGACAGTTGAGAGGGGGCGCTGAATAGGCAGTGGAGGCAAGCTGAAAGAGGGGAGGAGGGACATGTGAGTGTGTGTGGCAATGTCATTAAGGCTTGCGAATGACCCGCCCAAAGCACACATTTGCGTCCACACTCGCGTCCGCGTCGCTGACCAGCCAACAACGGGAAGTGCCTCGACAAATGAAGGAACCCAAGGACCCAGTGGCTGGTAGTCGCTAGCCAGGACCCATGAACCCACGAGCCCAGCGACCAGGACGTGCTTGAAGCGCGCGCCGCACATATGTCGTTGCCAACGAGAGCAAGAGAGCGATAGAGAGAGAGAGAGAGAGAGAGGGAGAAACAGTCAGCGACGCACCAACTTGGAGCATGGCTGCACTCAACAAAAAATTTAGCCTTCAATTAACATTTTTAAATATATATATCCAAAATTTAAAATTTAAGTTTCTGTTAATTATTTAAAAAAATAATATATATATTCCACGCTTTTTAAAAAAATAAATAAGATTGGAAATAAAAGCGTAAGCAGCTTAAAATTGTTTTAAAATATTTGAAAACAATTCTATTTATATTTTTTTTTTTGCACAATTTTTGCTGAGTGTAAGGGGTGTAGCTGTGGGCAGGAGCAGGCAAGTGCCTGCCCAGCGGCCGCCGCCATTTAACGGCGTGATTTACTGCGGTCAACGTGTGAGTGTGCGTGTGTGTGTGTGTGTGTGGGTGGGTGGGTGTGCGTGTGCGTGTGGTCGCCACCTGCGGCTGCCCTCAAATGACCAGCGAGCAGACAAACAGGTCCAGCTTCAGCTGCAGCCCCCAACAGGCACAATGGCAATCCTCATTCCCCAATCTGCAATCTCCGAGCCCACGCTCCCGTCCGCTGCCTCGGCATAATAATGTTTAATTTGAGGTAAATACGTTTTTGTTTTTCCATTTAGCATCGCTTTTCTTTTTTTTCTCTTCTCCTTTTTGCTGCCCCGCTGGGCAACCAGCAGGATTTGGAGCGGTGTCAGTAAGCAGTGGGTCGCCGAACTCACGCTGCGTGGCCGAGAAGTGCATTAAAATGTGTGGTTTGCCAAAGAAAACAAGAAGTCGACGAAAATATAAATTAAGCAAAATCAACAAGAATAAAACGCATTAAATCGTTTACTCGAAATAAATGATAGAAATAATTGGAATACGAAATATAAATAAATTTAATTCGCAGACACCACTAGAAGATGGCCCAGAGACAAGTGTCAAGAGACGAATGAGAAGCTACGAGCAGAATAAATAATACTTAACATGAATATATAGAAAGGAAGGCTCCAGAAATGGGTCTTGAAACATTTGCAGACATCAATTCATTTTTATTTTTATTTTTTTATTTATTTATTGTCAACTAAGATCAGTCGACACAAAAAGTAAGAAATTAAATTTAATTTAAGTTCAAATAAAATTAAAATTATAAGCAAATTTAAAAAATTAATTTAATTTAATTTAAATGCAAAATGGTCCAACATTTGTTGCATGAATTGGGGAAAACCCAGAAAAATCCAATCAGACCAAACATTTTCGAAGAAGACTTGAACGATTCAACCAGTCAAAAAATGTGTAAAATATATGAAATATGCTCACACTATATATATAAAATTAATTTCAATTAAATTTCATTTGTAGCTTAAGCTAAAATATTTGATTAAATAAATTGTCATCGAAATTCATTTAATTTACAATCGCAACTTTTGGTTGAGTTTAGGAACTCGTCAGCACAAACAAACACATGTCGCTAATTGAAATTTGTAATACTTGTTGTACATGTGTGTGGGTTAAATGTAATGTGTGTGTGTGTGAGTGGGTGTGTGTGTGTTTCAGTGGAAACAATAATGTTCAACGTCTGGCTGGCCAATGGGCCACATAAAAGCGTCGCTAAAGTCACATAAAAGTGAAAGAAAAAATACGGAAAAAAGACAAAAGCAGAGAGAGTAAAAAAAAAAAATAAAAAACTATGAATGAAAGAAAAATAGCGAAATACAAACCTGGACAGGCAGACATTGTTAGCATTTCTTTTGTCCAATGCTGTGAAAAGGCTTCAAAGCCGTAAAGGATCGCCCAGCCGGGCTAACAGCCACCGAGCCGTACCCAGGAACAGGAAGCGGATGTCGCGTTGGCCACTGTTTCTGTTTCGGTTTCTGTGTCTTTTATGCTCCCATTTAAATGTTACGCTTGCTGATGTGCTCGTGGCGCCACCAAATGCTCTCAGACCGAGACCCAGACCCAGACCCAGACTCAGACCCAGACCCAGTTCCCGATTCATAGTCTCAGTCCCTATTGTATATCATGTGTGCGATGTACGATATACGCGATGTACGATGTACGATGTATGTAATTGTATTTACTCAACCACCATGCTGCCAGTGTAGCATGGGGATTCAAACAATGGACGAGCTGCGAGTGATGTGCAGCGAGTGAAGAGCAGTGTGGCAACAGTTCACAGTGGTAAGCGATGAGAAGGGATGAGCGTCGAGTGCTGATACTGTGATGGCTGATGAATAGTGAGTGTGTGATAAGTGCACATAAAGTCATGATGCACAACAATGCGATAAGGGACGAGTGGAGACTGGCGAGTGGCTGGAGATAGCTAGAGTCCGAGTAAAATTCAACGAGTGACGAACAGCAAGTAAATAATCTTTCTACAGCCAAACCTCGAAAAGCAATGCGACTTTGATCATGCTTAAGCCTCTAGACTAACTAACTACATTTAAATCTGGAATAACTATTTTTGCTATCGAAATTCAGCGTAAAATTCTTCCCTATAAAATGAAACATAGACATGGGCCCCAACTTTTTACAGCCATAACTTATTGTGCATAGTTTCATTTGATGTATGCGAGAATGGAGATGAATCGCGTTGACAATGTTATTGACAAAAACATCAACATCATCATCAACATCAATAAACAACAAACAACAACTAGGACAGCTCGTTTCACTTGTTTTCATTTGGTTTGTTTTCGTTTATTTTAATTTAATTTAATTTCAAACGAGCGGCTAACCAGCAGCTGCTGATGTATTTCAAGTTGAGGCAAAGGCAGGCAAATCAAATGGCAGCCTCAGGCCAAACTGGTTGCTTGTGTCAGTTTTAATATGCATATGTCCCTGTCCACCATAAAAACTGCAATATCCGCCCAAAAAAAAAAAAAGAGAAGGAAGACTTCAACTAAGTCAAAGGCATGTTGAGGCAGTTTATGGCGTGGAGCACACAAAAAAAAGAAGAAGAAAAAACACCAAAAATAGACGACGACGGTCGTCTGGTAGCTGTTATTATTGACTTGCCGGCATTTCTTGGCCAATTTGGCAAAGTGTTTCGCCTCCTGCTCAATCTCGATGGCACACGACATGCCACACAGGCAAAATGGGGGGAAAAAAAACCAGCAAAATATGTCGAAGAAATGTTGCAATCGACAGGCGCAATAAAGTGGCCTGCCTGCACTGGCGAAAATCGGGGGGAAAGGCGTGGCCGTAACCGTACCGCCAGGCGGCAGGCACTTGCCTTGCATATTGTACATAATTTGTTGTGGGCGTGGCCGCACTGATATGGCCCCAAACGTAATTGCCTTTTCGCCTTTTTGTTTTGCTGCCGCTACCTTGTCGCTTTCCCAATGCACCTGCCACAGGATATTCAGATTTTCGCTCAAAATGTGTAACGCAGTCAAAGGAGTCATCCCGCAGACAGATCCTTGATCATCCTTAACACATAGTCATGCCTGTTGCCAGCTAGAGTTTAGCACTCAGTTAGTGATTTCTACTCGTACATTTAATCTCATTAATATACAAAAAAAAAAACACGACTTTATTTTAGAGAATAAAATTCGACACATTTTATATGCGGCTTAAATATTTACAAATATATGTTGAGCTGAGTTTGCAGCGTTTGTTATCTGTGCAGTTTTGCTTGAAGTCCTTTTGAATCATAAACCATTGTGGAACAGTGTGTCAGAAGTCAACCTGCTCATATGAATTAAATTTAAGATGTGAGCAGCTGAAGAGTATGTAATATTCGGCGTGCCAAAGTAGGCTGTTTGTTCTCTTTTGTTTTCTGTATTTTTTTGTTGATGTTTTTTGGTTTATTTTTTGGTGAGCTGGTTGCCAAGTGACGCGTCGCCGCAAAAGTATGCTTTAAGAAACTGCACAGACGGTTCTGCAGGTGTGGGTGTGGGTGTGTGCGTGAGTGTGTGTGTGTGTGTGTGTGTCTATAAATCAGCCATGCCCAGCTGCCTGGCTGCAAGCAAAAAATGCAAATGAGCGGCATAAAACTAAAGCAGGGCCATGAAGGGTTAGAGCAGGGGTCTTTGGGGGTGTGGGTTCAGACAGCAAAGATCCCCCAAGTGCCTTAATGAAAAGCAGCGACACACACACACACCCATATATATATATATATATGGAGACACCTGGAGAGAATGTGTGTGAGTCCTCTCTGTGCGTTGTCGGCGCTAATCCTCATTTAATTTTAAAGTTCGAAGGTGTTGAAGATAATTTTTGCACCACTTGCCACACAGCCAGTGCAACAGCAGCAGCCACAGAAACAGCATCAACCACAAAAGGCAACAGGAGCAGCAGCAGCACGGCGTACGGAGCATGGAGCAAGGAGCAAGGAGCAAGTAGCAAGCAGCAGCAGGAACAGATCCTGTTGCAGAGCTCCTCGAACGCATTTATAGAGTGTTCGCACATAAAAATATTTTATGGCGCTTCCCTCGACATTTTCACTGTGGCGCGAAAGGATTGCAGACAAGCTACTGCTGCTGCTGCTGCTGCTGCAAAGGGGTTTGGCGCTGGGTGTTTTTTGGTAGCTAAGTGGCGTTACCGTTACCGCACATCGCCAGAGATAAAATAACGGTGCCAGACATTGTCTTATGAATAAATTGTTATGGAAATCGAATTAATGAACGCTGTGGCGCACAATGGAGGCTCCGTCTGCTCTCTCTCTCTCTCTCTCTCTCTCCCCCCATGTGTGTGTGTGTGTGTGTGTGTGTGTAGCGTGCCAGAGGTTAATACCTGAGCTTATTTGTCTAACTCTTTCGCCTGCCGCTGCTGCGTAATTTAATTATGCGTTCACTTTGCCAGCCCACCTCTCCCGGTCCCCCCAAAAAAGCCAGTGAGTTCTTATCTCAAATACTCTCTGTGTGTGTGTGTGTGTGTGTGGTCTACGGGACAGGCATTAAATTGCAGCATTTAATCGAATTTTCAAGTGATGTGCGCACACACAACGTCAATTCTTAGATATTATATTTGCACACTCAAAAAAATTGTGTGATTTATCTTGCAATGATTTTCTCATTGCAAATAATTCCCCATCTATCTTATCTTATCTGATTAATTACATATATATATGTGTATATATATGTATATATAAATTGATTATCTCAGTTCTAAGGCATGTTTTTTTGCAAGTGTATATAAATTTATAGGAACTTGTACTTATATGAGAGAATCAAGTTCTCTAAAGTTAAGCTCAGCAAAGTCAACCCCAAGTAACTCATAAACTCTACCTTTAAGCCAGCCACACACACACACACACACACACACACACATACACACACGCGGCTATTAAGCATTGTTGCTCAAATCAATTTCACTCGGGATTCGCACAATATTTTCATGCATTTTTGAAATATACTCAACTTTTTGGATTAGTTTTCAATTCGGTGGTCTTCAAGCTAAAGGAATTGCAAGAACTGTAACTATAACCATGAGGCAACTGGATAACTAACGAGAAAAGACAGCAGTCCAACTGCTCATGTCCAAAATTAATAAGTAATAAGTAATAATTCTTGAATTTTCCCTATGGCAGGCTGTATTATATTGTCGATATAGACGTACTACTTAATACTAATAATAACATACAAAATATGATATTCATTAATCACTATCCATTGAAACATAATTCTATGCTGAAAAGTGCCATGGACAAAAGACAATCAAAGTCTAATTGAAAACTTCAAAGAAAAACAATAGAAAATTTTGTTTGGATTGAAAAATGCAAGTCGTATTTTTTTTGAAAAGTTCGAATCTCTCAAACTTTTAGCAAAGGCTATCTTTGAGAATCTCTAGTGATTTCAGTTGGTGGTCTATCAGGCAAGAGCTTAAAGCTAGTTACACACACACACACACACACACACACACACCCAAGCAGGTAAGCCCACAGTTATTTGAACTGTGCTTAAAGTGCTCCAAATGGGAATCTATTTTTTTTTTCTCTTTTTTTTTCTTTTTTTTTTTGGCATTTTCTCTGTTGTGCCTCGGGGCTTTTATTTCGTTTCATTTCATTTCATTTCGTTTGTTTTATTATTGAGACTTAATCAATGCGATGGGTTGGAGAGAACCTTTTCACACACACTGTGTGTGCAGAGAGGGGGATGGGAGAGAGAGAGAGAGAGGGAGAGCTTGTGGGGTTGCCAGACACGCATGCGGCTGTGGTTTTAATTTATCCTAAATTAATGAAAACCAAAGGCACAAAAAGTTCGTTGCACGCACAAATTTCCCCTTAGCCACAAAGCAAGGAAAATGAAGAAGAAAATCGTAAGCTAAACTAACTGGCGAAAAATGTGTTTCCTCATTTAATTTTCCTCTCACTTTCTCACTTTCCTTTCATCTGTCTTGTTGGCGCATTTTTAGTGTCCTGCACTTTAAACACTTTTGTTTGGTTTGTTTGTTTGTTCAGCCCCAGCTTTCGAGTGGCAGCTAATTACGTGCCACAGCCACAAAGTTGTCCATCATCAGCTGCATACAGCTAAGAAAAGGCGGAGAAGAGGACGAATGCTGGGCGTGGGGAGGGGGGGTGGGTGAAAGGGAAGCATCAACAGGAGGGACAAGAGCCTCAAGGACAGCGCTGACATTTTATGACACCAGACTGTCAGCCAGCTGGCGAAAACTCAACTCTACATTTTCCTTTTGGGCCAAATCCGTTTAAAGCTAAAGTCAGCCAGCACAAAAGTCAGCGCGACAACGGCTTGCGTCAGAGAGAGAGAGAGAGAAAGAGAGAGAGAGAGAGAGAGAGAGAGAGAGGGTGAGGGTGAGGGAGTAGTAAAAGTAAAAGGGGTAGAAGTCTAGCCACTGGTCCCTGTGTGCACTTGAAAGGGACTCTACTCCGTTGATACTTTTGAAATCAAACACGGCGCTAAGGATGTTCAAGGACTAAATGAGCAGCCAGCACCTGCGACCTGTTTGACACACACACAGAGACAAGCATTATCATTATCATTATCATTATAATTATCATTATCATCGTTATCATCAACATCATTGTGTGATGAAGAAATTAAAAATCAGCGCAGCCTTTTGAAGTCGCTCACATAATTGTCCTGATTGCTGCTGTTGCTGCAGTTGGCACAGCAACCCAACAAAAAGTTCTACCTTTCTTTTTGGCAGCTTTAAGATTCCAGCAACCAATAACCATAATCGAAATTAAGGCCAAGCGTTATGGCCAAAAGTGTGACAAAGTATTTAAGTTGTCCGTATCACTACAGAAAGTATTTTGAGTAATTATTTATTCACCTTCATTGTTCAAATTGATTTCATCTCAGTTGACACAAATAATTACGAAATAGGAATAGAATTTAAATAAATAAATGCAATAAAAAAAAATAAATAAAAATAATATTATTGCAAATTAAAATTAATTTTTTTTTTTGTTTTAATTTCTGGAGAAACTATGAATTGCAATTTTTAAGCATTGATAAAGAATCTGAGATAAGTTTGATCTACGAATACGGTTTCGGTTTTAGGTGCATCAGTTGCACTTGCGGCGGAATGGAGATGACTCTCGTACAGCTACGCCCACGGCTGCCACATCCAGTCACGCCCACCAAAGCTAACGTCTTCCGGCTGCTGGCTGCTGCGATTACCAATGCATTGGGGTTAAAGCTAAAGCTAAATGGCCCATGGCACACGACAGACGCCCCCCAGGACCAAACAACTTGGGATAAGAATACGAATAAGTATGAGGATGAGGATGAGGATGAGGATGAGGATGGGAATATCGATGTGTATGTGAATGTAAATGTGTCTAAAAAAGGATGTGATGGGTTACACTCTAATGCAATTGATGTCTGCTTAGTGCCGGGAGAAGTGGGGCAGGGGGTGCCGCGTGCATTGAGGCGGCAACCTAATAAAAAGGAACGAAAACAACTTGTTTTCCAATTTTACAATTTAACAAGTTGCCATTAGACGGCGGCCAAAATAAGAAGAAGAAGAAGAAGCAGAGTCTAGGCTGCGAGATCCTGGGCCCAAAAGCTGACATAGCACAGTCGTTAGTTCTTTCCAATCCGCAATTCGCAATCCTCCTAACCTATACCTATACCTATACCTATACATATACGTATACGTATACGTAATTCGCAATCCTTTTGCCGGGCATCAAACAACAACAACACCAACAGTAACTGGCGTGGAATTCCAAAGAAAATCGACTGCTATTGGATTCCAGTTGCTAAAGCTACCCCTTCCCTACCCTGACACAACTTTCGCGTCTCCAGTTCCACTAGCTATTTTTGGGGTCTCAAAGGCAGGACAACAACAACAACAATAACTATAGTGAGGCGACGCCAGAACACAAGCGAAAAATACAACAACAACAAAAAAAATAGCATTTTTCTCGGTACAAATTTTTCGAATTGTTCGCTGGAGACTAATAAAATCAACGACGTGGAACTTCAAGCCGTTCCCATAGACCAGAGACAATGAGTCGTCCTCGCCGTCGTCCTCGGCGTCGCTGTCGTCGTCGCCGTCGCCGTTGTCGTCCTTGTTGGCGTCTCTCACATGCAGCAGTCGAAGGCGGCTGGGGAGTGTGGTATCCTGGTTTTAGCCAAAGCCAAAGCGAAAGCCAAAGCCAAATGCAAAGCCAAAAGCTGCTGTCAGACAGCAAAGCAGCCAAAGTTATTAAACAGTTAAGCGGCGTCGCACGTCGTCGCGTTTGGCCGCCCAACAACAACAGCTGGCTGAGATTTGGCCACACTGCACAAAATACTTACTATACTAAAACCAAACTATTTGTAATTATTAAAAGAAGGTAATAAAAAAAACATAATTTAAAATGAATATCATGCAAGTTGGAGCATAAAAACCAAAGTTCAATTTATTTCAGCTCCCTATTTAAGAACTATGTTAATTAAATTAATTATATAATAATTTCTTAATTAATTTTTAATATTGCTAATTCGTGCAAGCAAATAAATACAAAAAGCCAACATTATCAAATGGAATTTGCCAAACTTATTTGAGCTTAAGTCAATTATTTCATTATTAAATTAATAATTAAAATATTTATTCGAATAATTAATGAATTTATTTCAATTGAATTACAAAAGTCGCTAAAAAATGGAATTGCAATTTTGTGTGGTGCACAGCATCCCTTACGGATATACAAGATAGATACATATGCATCTTACCCAGCCACCCACATAGTTGCCAGAGCTATAAACCGTATTTAGATCGCCCCACGACGTGTCCCCCTCTCTGCTGGACCGGTCCCAAAAAAGAGTTGTTGTTGCGAAGGTCGAAGACGCCGCCAACATTGTCCAATTTATATTTTGAGCTGCTTTCATATATAAGGTTAACAAGGCGGTGGATGGAGTGGATGGAGTGGAGGGTGGAGTGGGCTGAGGGCTCATTGCTCAGCGGATAGGCTTTAATCAGCGGGTCGCCATTAATAAATCAGAGTCATTAAAAATGCAGCTGCCAACGGAAGGCACCAAAAAAAAAAAATAATAAAAAAATAGAAACCAGAAAAAGGGCAACCAACAAAATGAGAACACGCGAAAAAAAACGTGAGGCAAATTGAGTAGAGCTATTGGCGAAATTTGGTATACCCTCAAAAAAGATTCGTTTATTAACAATTAAATATATAAATATAATATTTTTATTATAAGAATATGAATAAAATGTATATTCGAAATATAAACATTAAATAATCGACATTTCTATATATCTATGAACATAGACTATATACGTATTTAAATGGAGTAAGGATTAAATGGAGCTGAAGCTGCACCTCTGTTCAGAGTACCAGTTAATTCAAATACGTTATTATTATTATAATTGGGGAAAAACTAGCACTACGATCTATAAGGTCTATTGTGCCCCCTTTCTGAGTCTACAGCTCTTCCATCAATCCCAGTTCCTGCACGAATGCTAGAATCTTTGTTGGGTTGAGAGTTTCTATGTCCTTGGGCTTCGTGACATGCTTCCCTAGGATGCTGCATCTTTTCCTAATTAAGGTGACGCATTCTGCTAGGATGTGCGTTAAGGATTCCTCCTCATGTCCGTTAAAATACGTTACTTGAGTAAGAATCCTTCCTTAAGCAACTGGGCAAGAAATTTGTAATACCTTTAGCTTGGAAGAGTGTGAAACGAATGAAAAAAAAAGAAACTAAATTGGAAATCGAATGAAAAGGCGTGGGCAGGCCAAAGCTGTGGCCAGTTGGGCGTGGCTGTGGGAGGTAGGTGGTGGGGTTGGGGTTGGGGTTGGCGCTTTAAGATAAAGATTGAGACTGAGAGAGAATTCAAGGATTCAGGGATTCGTTCATTAAGCAGCCAGGCGACCAGGCGAGCGAAATCACACAAAGGGACACTTTACAGCCGAATGAATCTAATTAAAATGTAATTATAAATGTAACCGTTAAGCGGAAGTATCCGCGGGATACCAGCCAAACACACAACCAAACAGCAAAGCAACGAAAAAAATACTAAAATAATGAAAATAAAAATAAAAATTAGAAGCGACAAGAAGCGAACCCCTTAATCATGACGCCCCAACGCCTTCGATTTATGTGAAGACATCTTTTTGCCAATACCCTGTAAACAGTTCACAAACGGGGAATCATCATTATAATGAACACAAAAATTGATGTGAATTTATCCAACTACTTTTAGTCTCTTTACTATTTTATTTATTTATTTATTATATTGAGCTTAAGATTAAGATAGCACAAAAAAATGCAGCAGTTATAATTATAAGGATATTTCCTGGGTAACTTTCAGTCAATCAGTCTTGGCGCAGTTTTTTTTCCTTCTTTTCTGTTGTTCATTTCATTATCTCTTCACTTAATTTAGCTTGGCGCTTAAAGCTGAAAGTGAAATCTTAAAGCTAAATCTTGAGAAGCTTATTCCAAGTGCGGTTCATATGCAAACAAGGGACAAATTCGGGTTTGCTCTGCTGTGCAATAAAACTAAAGTAATGAAATTTAAGACCCAACACGATGATGATGATGGCGAAGACGAAGTTGTTGATGATGATGATGATGATATGGGCAGCTGGCGTTAAGTTTTGTGAGCCAAAAGTCTATGCCCAAAAATGCCAGCGAGTTGGCCAAGCTGCCAGTTGGAGTCGTTTGGAGCACCGTTTGGAGTTGGAGTCGTAGTTTGAGTCCGGTGTCCTGCTCTGTCTTCAGGCAGAGCTTGACCTGACCAGCGTTGCGTTCGTCGTCCTTGCCTTAGCCTAAGCCGCTTCTAAATGCGTGTCCTGGTCATGTAATCGCATTTCAATTGAAAGTCATTCATTCAGGACCAGGGCAACCTGAGACTGCCTTCGTCTTCGTCTTCGACTTCCAGCTTAGCTCTCTTATCTCTGCCCAAACCATGTCCATGTGTCGTCTCCAGGGTGCACATATGTGACGCCCTTGCACCTTGGTCGCAATTTGTAGCAAGTTTTTGAATAACAATCCACATTTTGCATTTATTTGTGTCACTAAATTTTCCTTAATAACTTTTTTCCAAACTACATCCTAATTTTAATCTAATTGTTCCATCATTATTGTATAGCTTACGTAATTAATTAGATTGCAATTAAAGTGCATTTTCTGCATGTATTTTCTTGTGTTAATATTTTCACAAGCATTTCAAGTGTTGCTGCACCACTGTGCCTCTGCTTTTATATTGCTTAAGAAAATTGAAAATTCCTAAGCGTAAGTTGCACACACTGCATAGTTGTACGTGTGTGTGTGTGTGTGTGTAAGCTTGTGTGTAGCAATAGTTTGACACTTGCAATGCACATAAATTTTGAGAGCACCGCTGCTGACCGACTCCGACTCCAACTCCAACTCCAACTTCAACTCCGACTACAAGTTTGACTTTGGCATCGACTGCAGCAGCAGCAAGAACAAAGTCGTAAAGCGCTTTTAAGCACACAAATTAACCACAGTACATGGCCCAGCGCCCAAGCGGTCATACACCTCCCAACCCCCCTCGCTCTCCCCCTTTCTCAGTTACTCTTACCCTTAAGAAACGCCACCCACCCCCCCACCCAATGAGCCCATGACCCGTGGGCGACCATTTTGTTTGTCTATTTCGTTGTTTATTTGTTTTTGTGTGCACTCAAGGATTTCTAAGAACTTTAACTTTGCCCAAAATATGTGCACATATGTGTCGCACACATACACAAACACACACACTTACACAACAAACACACACAAACACACACACTTACACAAATAGCGAGTCATTTGCACGGCGCCCTGAATTACGTTTTTGGCTTGAAATTTTCGAATTTGTTGAATTGAAGTTAAATGCACAGAAAATAAATTGAACAAATTTTGTATTAAATTTAAATTACAATTTTCTATAATTGACTTAAAGTCTGAAACTTAGATAAAGTAGAGAAAAATCATGTTTTAAGTTGAATTTAGTTTTTGCTATTATTCAATTATTTTAAGATATTTATGTGAAAGACTAACGAGACTGGCATTTGAACTTAATTTCAGCTTTACAACTCCACTTTTATCTCTAAATAAAAACTTTGAAACTGGCTTCAATTATTATGAAAGTTAATCGTTTTTTTTTATTGATTGATTGATTTGATTGATTTTAGTACCATAGTTTTAGGTAAGAAGTTTCAACTTACAAATAAATAAAATACATACTTAAACCAATTTTATTATTATTTCAAGAAAAGCGTGCTTGAAATTAGTAGTTTAGTTATAACTGCATTCAATTTGTTTTTGCTCAGTGTACTTAATGTTGTTGTTGGTGTCGAGGGCAGTGACCATTAACGAATTTTCAACTATTCAACATTCCCAAGGCTTTTGTGGCCAGCGTGTCCTGCGTGTCCAATAGTTTCCTCTGCTGGACACACAAACAAAATGCTCACTCTCCCCCGCTCTGCCCCGCTCTCTCTCTCTCTCTCTCTCTATCGTATTTACACACACGCTTGACTGCGCTGCCAAAAAGAAGAAGATGCGCCTGGACCGCTTCTTGGAACAGAGACGAGTCAAGGCGAGTCGAGTAGAATGCGTTCAAGGAAAATTAATATTCCACTTCTGGCACTTGCTTACGCTCCGTAAATGCCTAAGGGCAAGTGTAATCTCTCTGTCTAACTGTAACTCCACTCCTCCACACTATCCATGTGTGTGTGTGTGAGTGTGTGTTTACAACAGATTTGCATTTGAAAGCTAGCCAAGTTGCAAGTTGGTCCATGGATGTTCCCACAGATAACCAGCCTCCTCGCCCTTTACCATTATTTCCTTCCACTCCTTTTGCCTTCCCTGTATAATCAGTTCATTAGCGTGCAGCGCGGTCAAAACTTGCCATCAAAATAAATATTAAAGAGCACAAGAAATAACAACAACAAAACACAATTACAGTCATTCCTCGATAGTTTGATCTTTGTTCAATTTTTCGCTTACTGATTGATTTAAAATTGATGCTGATTTCCTGAAGGATATCAATAACTTCGAACATAACAACCCTTAATATATCTAAATATTGGTTAGTGCCGCGTTTCAGTTGGCGAGTGTTCACTGTTATTTATAAAAAGTAAATCTAAAAATCTTCAAATATAAGGAAACATAAAATAAAACACAAAAAATAAAAAAACAAGTAAATTATGCGTTTGCCAATGCGGCGCCACATCAAAGCGGCCAGTGGTCTAGGACTCTTCCTCGCTCCCCTTTTGGTACCCTCCCCTCGTCCTGCCACACAGTGCATTCCTTGTGTCTGTGTGGAGGGAGGATGTTGTTTTTGTGTGGAGCGGGACGGGGCGGGGCGGGGCGGTTGGCTTAGGTTTGGTTGCCACGTCGCCCACAATTAGACGACGCACAAAGTCAAACGTCAACAAATTATAGCCACATGGCCAAACAGCTAGTAGCCAACGCACACTGCCCACCACCACCAGCACCACCAAGAACACCCCCCCCTCCACCCTCTACCCTCTTTGGTTTTTCACAAATTAACAAACAAAACGTCAAGTCGAAAAAGCAGTCCAAAAGAAAACGCAGCCAAAGAAATTGATGATGGACAAATAAGAGGAAAAAGGAGCGACAGCTATATGTATATATATATATATATATATTTATATGTACGTGTGTATGTGTAGAGCAGCAATAGACACCCACCCGCCCATACCACAAAACCTCTCCATTCCCCCACCCTTTTACATACACAGCCCACTAGAGACATGGGCACTGATTTGCATTAATGAACACTTGAGTGATTTCTCATCTTCCATTCCCATACATATATATATATATATATATATAATATATATATATATATATATTTTTTTGAGTTTTTAGGTCCAGCAGCTGTCGGCCGTGGGCTTTAATTAATTAAGTTCACATGAGCAGAGGCGTGCGGCGCTTGAAGGGGGCGGGTGGGTTGGTTGTGTTGCTCGAGTGGGTGGGTCGATCAGTCTGCTTTGCCTGCGATCTATCGATTTCTCTAGTACTTTTTGTTCGAGCGATTTTCGCTCATTAGATGTACATTATTTTTGTTTTATTTCGATTTCAATTGCAACCCCCTCAATTCTCCTTCCCCTCCCCCTAACGCACATGCCTCAAAATGTCCAGCAGCAAATGTGGCATCTATTTTCTTTTGGAGACTGTGTGGATACGAAGTAATAGTTAGTCATGCAACAAAAGGTGAGCAGCAGGTGTTTAGTTATGATTAATATATTCGGACAGTTGCAACACATTAACCAAGCAGAGAGCAAAGCTAAGACTGAAAAACGAAACTTGTTTTTAGCTTCGCATTTATGATTTTAATATTTGTTATTTGGTAATTGGAAATCGCAAGGAATTGATAAGGTTTCGATTGTAGAGAGTGCATATGCCCATTTGCATTATAATTTGTACAGGATATCAAAAAGAAGAAACAGCGCAAAAAGTGCGCCAAAGGAGCAAAAGGACAACGAATGGCAGCAAAAAGGCGAAGCCAGGCAGCAGTTACATTAAGCAACCCCTTTTCACAGGAATCGGATGCGCACTCGAACTTCGACTCCCGACTTTCAATGCGGACAAGGACTCGAACTCGGACTCGGACTCGCACTCGGACTCGTACTCGGACTGGCATATCCCACGCGGCGACCACTGACCAACAAGATAGGATAGGGGTTTGGGGGCGACTATGGGAGTTGGATACATTTTGTGAACTTTTTGCTTTTCGGTTTGGCTTCAAACTTGGCTTTTTATTATGCTCAAAAATCACATTAAAAGGCAAACTCAAATATTTTAATCAGATTTTCGTAAAAAGGACAAGCACACACACGCACACACAACCCTTACACACACACACACACACACACACACATGCATAAGTGTGCAGCAGCTTCCTCTTTTTTCCCACATATTTTTTGTGCAAAGCTTGTTTTAATTTTTTTCCCCGTTTTTGGCATTTTTTTTGTTGTTTTCATTTTGTGTGCTGCCCGCAAGGACAACGCACAATGTGTGTTAATGTGTGTCCAGCAACGGCTCAATTCAAGGCTCACAGGATTGCTGCAGTTGGAGGGGGCAGCAGAGGCCAGTCAACAAGAAAGGAAATGGCCACAGCTGTTCCCATTCATTCGCTCCTTGTCTCAATTTTGCCCCTTTCGTCAACCTGTGTTTCTATCTCCCTTTCGCTATGTGTGCGTGTGCGTCTGTGTATGTGTGTAAGGGCTTCCGGTTTTGGGCCGTGTCCGGCTCTGGCTGCGACGGGTTTTTCAGGTTCCCAAAAAAAAAAGAAGGAAGAAAACCGCCCCCCTCCGGCGGCTGTGGCACTCAACATGCTCGTAACATCCACTTTAAAGCATAAGTTGCGGTTCCACCGTAGCGAAAAACTCATTTTAAACTGCCCTTTCCCCTCCCCCCTCTGGCAAATAGAAGAAATGCCCACACACAGCCCAGCATCCCCCTCAAAGGAGACACACACACAGCTCAGGTTTGTCAGCTAGATTGATATTTATTTTTTATGGCATACTTTCAGTGAAACAGTGCCGAGCAATGCAATTGACGCCACGCCCCCTAACCGACCATTGTCAAAGTTTGCCGCTCGTTGCCAATAACGAAAGCTAAAAACACGACACATTCTTACCATATACCCTACAAATAGTTTTTGCCGATAAGATTAGAATTATATATATTTTGTAGACTATTTATTTATATATTTCATAATTCATGAATCAGATATTTAGCTACATATGTATATCTATATATATAAATAGACTTCTTGAAATTTTAGTTGCATGCTTAAAAAAATGGATTTTAATAATTTTTTATAGATATACAAAAAGAGCTTTAGATAAATCAGTTGATATATATCTCAAATCTATGCCAATTGCAATTTGCTTATCGATATTATGTTGGGAGTAAGCTAAGTATTAAGGAGCTCAATATAAGCTAGGGCTCTGTATGGGATTAGTGCACATCATTTACATACTCCACTCATCTACATGCTATCTCGCTCTGTTTCACATGTTTCACATGTTTTTTATGGCTACAGGGTATCGAAAAAATGCTTGTAAATAAAAAGGGAGAAGAACAAGTCAAATATAAACGAAAATCATACCACAAAATTCTCAAGTGACATTTTCAACAAATTGACACAATTTTCAAGATGCTTAACGTACAAAATTGCCTGGACAGGGGCACATGGGGATATACAAAGCATACGCTAGAGGGGGTGACAAGGGGGATGGGGAGTCTTGGTTTGGGGTATCAGGTTCGTGGGCATGAATAGTAGGGGGCAGTGGGTATGAAGCTGAAGAGCAAAGTGTTGCCACTCAATGCGCTACACGACACTTGGCGCCTTTGTTTTCGCACGCCCCAAAAGGCACTAAAGTGCCATTTTAGGCTGCTCAAGTGGAGCCCCCAACAACAAGCAACGCACACACACACACACAAACACACACACACACACAGGCCTGGTAGTGCCCAACAGAGCACTTCAAAAGTTGCAGTCCATCCCCCCACAGACCTTCATCCCCCCTTTTCAGCTGCAAAACAAAGAGCAGCCAACAGGCATCGACATCGTTGGCGACAAATTAGAATGCCTGTGACTTGGCCTGCTGCCTTCTGCTCCTGCTCCTGCTCCTAGCCCTCCTGCCTAGTCCTGCCTTCCTGCCTTGCTTACACTTGAAACACAGTATGCACTAGAATTTAGCACATTTAAAACTCACGATTTTCCCATTCTATGCATCATAATATCTAACTTGCAAGATCGGTCCTGTGAACATATAGATATATATTAATATATATATTTTATTTCAGTGTAGCCCATTTATAATTGGAGAACGTTATTTTATTTTATACATGTATTATATTTATTAATAAATTTCTAAATTGGGAAATTAAGACTTGCATTCCGAGTAAAAAAAAGTTAAAAATATTTTTTAAATATTATTTCGAAAATTAAAAATCTTTTTTTATGTAATATTTTAGGTGCAAAAAATAAATTTCTCAAAAAAGTGATTTAGAAATTTGAAAAATTAAATCAAGAAAAAAACAGGAAAATTTATTTCCTGTTGCGAGAGAAACGAAAAAATAGAGGCAATTTTTTGTGCGAGTGCTTTTGCCTGACTGCAGGCATATTATGTTGTTCTGTATGTGGGCGTGTCGCAAGTGGGCGTGGCAGCGCAGATACGTAAACAGTTCACACGCCGAGCGCATCCCCAAAGCGTTGCCAACGCCTCTTGCTATTGCCCTTCTACCACCCACCCTGCCCCAAAAGGGCTTGCTCCAGGCTCTGGCCACATTCTGTTCCCATGACAGCCGTCGATTAGATGCTAAAGCGTTGCCCTGCCCCATCATGCCGTCAGTCCAACATTGCATCATTCTATCATTCAACTCGCAACGCCCAAAGGCCAACCACTCCACTTCCACGTCCCTTGCCCCACAACATCTCTGTGCAGCACTTGAAGCGATCAAAGGCCAGAAATATATGCAAATTATTTTCACGCCTTTTTAGAAATGCGACTTTTTTCGACTTTTTCGCTTCACTCATTCCTTGAAACTTTCCCTTTCTCTCCGCAGCTGAAGGTAATTCGTGAGATTTTTGCATCGCTGCTTCTCCTATTGAAGTTAACTCAATTCTTAGTTGTTAATCTTAATTCTTAATAAGTTTAGCGCATGTCAACAGTGGCATTAAAACTGCAATCAAAGTTCAGCTGAACTCAATCTTATCAATTGTCCTTAAACTTTGTAGCTACATACGAGTCCTTCAGGTTGTTCAATTTGAAATCAATTAGAATTGATAATCATTATAATTATTATTATTATATATATGTATATATATTTGTATATTTTATTATATGAAATAAATATTTATATTTATATTTGCTTATTAATTGGCAATATTTTGCTCAGATCCTAAATCCAAACTCCTCTTGATTCAACTTGATTCTCAGCTAAGCCCCAAATCTGAACTCGATTCGATTTAAATACTGTTTACCATTCGCTTGTCAAATACGCTTTACACAAAAACAATTTGGTTTTTCACCTTCTCTTGCGGCAATCCTTAAAATATGCTTGATAAAAAAAAAAGAAAAAAGAAAGAAAAGCTGTGCAAATGCCGTGAAATGGATCGCGTTTTTCCTGCGGAATGGGAATGGGGGCTGTGGGGCACAACACGTTTGAGTTCAGGTGTTGCCAGCTGGCGTTCGCTCGCTCGTGATACCGTTAGCTGTTTACTGTTTGCTGTTAGCTGTTTGCTGTTAGCTGACCAAGCCGTGGCTGAGGCCGAGGCAATTAGCTAAATGGCTTTTTATGGCGTTTTTGGCGAGCAGCTGCTCGGCTGATGACTCTTGATAGGCCAAAACGGCTGCAATTTGATGCTACAGCTCAAGCAGCAGCAGCAGCCACAGCCACAGCCAGCAACCAGAAACTGCAACCCACATCAAATAAGCGGTCGCGGTAAA
Organism: Drosophila nr. perissopoda 5 BK-2023a; assembly: GCA_035044105.1. Classification (NCBI taxonomy): domain Eukaryota; kingdom Metazoa; phylum Arthropoda; class Insecta; order Diptera; family Drosophilidae; genus Drosophila; species Drosophila nr. perissopoda 5 BK-2023a. Next base: position 1,054,530 of record JAWNMK010000358.1, read on the forward strand.
AACCCTGAACCTCCCACCCCCCTCCCCGACTTCTTCCCCATCCAGCCCAGCATGGGTGTTTCTCTTAATTTTTATTCCTTTTTTTTTTTTTTTGGCCAGTTGCTGCTTGGGCGCCAACGTGTGAGAATTTTGCGTAATTGAGTTTTAACTTCAAAGCACGCAAACCGCATGCACTTGAACGAGGTCCACACAGTTCCCGAGTTCCGGAAATGTTGAGCTGATTTGCATATGCGGCCGTGCACCCAAAGTGCCCTACCATCAATTTTTTTTTTTGTATTTTTTTTCGTACGCAAAATGGTCGAGGGGTGAAAGGTCAACGCTGCCCTAGGCACGGCCACGAAAGGAAAGGGGGCAGGCAGAAATATATAGTAGAGTATTCCTTGTGGGGGGCGTGAGGCATGGGCATATTTGAGCTGTCAACACCTCCAGCCACGTATATCGCCCCGTTCCGGATACGGGTACACAAAAAAACGCCCAAATGTGGAAATGTGTGAAAATGTGTTTCTGGGTGCGGAGAGCGCAATGCGGAAAAAGTGATTCAAATTAGTGCGGCGAACACTTGAAATTGCGCACCGACGAGTATGGATAAACACTTAATTTATCAAAATTGAGCTTGTTATGCTAATAGAAAGTCAGACATAGAAGCTGGCTAGAGATGACTTATGACGAGTGGGGGCTCGCCAGGCTGGATGCATAATTTTAATGAAATGCTTCGCAGATTGCCAAAAAATGAAGCCAAACATAAAGCGGATAGTGAGCATTGTGCTGCCAGTGAGGATGATTCGACAGACACACAACTACAAAAAAGCCACCAAAGCTCCAATTCTCTCAACCTCAACCCGTACACACACACACACACACACACATAGCATCCGCCCTGTGCGCCTTCCCGCTGTCTGGTTAAGGCCAAAGGCAAAGTCATAACTTCACTTATCAACATTAGCTGTTGCATGGGGTTTGCGGGTTCTGTTTCTGGGATATACTATATATATATATATATATATATAAATATATATATATATATGTGTATGCATATATTCATACATTTTAATACGCTGTTTATATTTTATGAAGGCAAATGAATGCACAAGGAAATGAACGAAAGTCAAATGAATGAAATGAGACCTCCAGTGGAAACAGCAGTCGCAGCAGCAGCAGCAGCAGCAGAGCCAGAGGGTTGACCCATACCCCAATTCCCCGAGCTCCGATTGCTAGCCCCAAAAAACTCAACACCATGTAACCAGCTAGAATGCCCCCACACTCAACTCCTACCCTGCCCTTCCGCTCTGGGCATGTGGCCCAAATGCAGACATGGCTCCCTCTCTGCTCTCCGCTCTTCTTCTCTGGCAAACAACCTCGCTTCGAGCTATAGACGAGTTTACAGTTATCAAGGGAAAATTATCATCTGCCATGAATCTCGATAAAATTCATATTCATATGCGAGTCGGAGCCAAGGCGGGGGGCAAACGGAGCGGAGCCCATATTGTATCTAGCTGGTAGCTAACCGCACACAAGCACACACATGTATGTATGTGCCTCTGTGTGTGTGTGTGTGTGTGTCTGTATGTGTGTGTGTGTGTGTGCGCATACATTCATTACGTCGCCTGGCGTCCCAAAATGGAATATTGCAAGTGGCTATTGCACAGTGGGACAATTGAATTTAAAATTTGGACAATCTTAAACATTTGCCCAGACAAGAAGAAGAAAGAGCTGAAAATGCACTTGCAGAAAAAGCGTGTGCTTCTTATATTCGAAATTAACAACACAATAATGAAGTAAATTAAGTAAATTATAATATCAAAATAATAACCGATTTCTCGCAGAAAATTTTCAAATATGCACAAAAATACACAAAAGTAGTTTTCCAGCTTAAATATATTAAAGAAATTGTTTCAATTTGATTGTAATTATTTTGAAGTTTCAAGTCAGATCCAGAAATACTGGAATTCAGTAAATTTGTTGGAGCACAGCTGAAACTATGGCTACAAAGTCTCCTGCGCTGACAGTGCCCCAAAAATTGGCATGCAGCATAGAGTAAGTGACCGTTGGGTCACAGGAAGCGCCCCAAAAGGCATACATATGCATAAAGAGAGAGAGAGAGAGTGAGAGAGAGAGATAGCCGACAGGGGCGAGGGAGTGCTTAGGAGAGGGGAGTAGTAGAGTCACAGCCAGACACGTTCTGTTACAACTATAACTATAACTACAACTACAACTACAACTACAACTACAACTACAACTACAACTACAACTACAACAATTGCTCGATATGAAACGGGCTCACAACTCATCTTTGGCCAACAAATGATGTGCTCGTTATCTCTGTCTCTATCTCTCTCCCTCCCCCTCTCTCTCTCTCTCTCTCTCTCTCGCCTGCCATTATACTCCTCCTTGCTTAAAGCTGTCGCAATTTGCAGGTCGGTTTTTCTTCGCCTGCCCCAAAAAGTAGGCAGTGGAAAACGATGTTTGTAGACAACACTTAAATATTTACAGTTACAAGCTTGTACACAGCACTACCTGCAGTAAAGAGATAAAAGTGCGTCACTCCTCCCCCCCCCCCCCCTCCCCGTTGTCAGCAAGCCAACCAAAAAAAAGAAGGAAAAAAATTGCGCAGTGCCCCCCGCATACCCCGTACATTTGTGCTGGCAAGAGAGGAGTTCATTAGCTGGCAAAGGGTTTAATTACCAACTCCTGTTCATTTAGCGCCACTTGCGCCTCACGCGCTGTTGAGCAATGCAAACCAAAAGCCGGAGTCAAACAGCCAACCAGCCAAACAACCAAACGGCCAAACAACCAGCCAACCAAGAACGTGGCGCTGCCCACCTGAGAGCAACCCAACCCCTCCCCGATCATCTCTGTACCTGAAGCGAGCTGCAGTCAACGCATCGCGCACTGCGGCCAGCCAGGACGTCAGGGACGTGAGTGGATGCCAGCGAGTCCTTCAGTCAAAGACGCAACGCAGCCCATTTGGCTGGCAAACACAACTTTTGCCATGTACACAGTTAATTAAAAAAAAAAATAAAAATAAATAAATAAAACACACACAGCAGCGAAAATCGTAAAAAAAAAAACATTCCAGCGTTATCAAGCCGAATGTTTAATACACTGTTTAATACTATTTAATAAAAAACAAAATGTTAGATGCAAAATATCACTCAGAGATATCTTTAACAAATAGTTAACTAAAGCAATGATTGCTTATGCTTATGGTTGTAGCTGATTTCTCTTTCCATGTTCGATTACGTCTCAAAGTTGGAGGACTCTCCGATAGGGTATATCAAAAAAGTCGTATAGCGAAGTGCGCTTGGGCCAAATAGACGCAGTAGTTGCCATAGTACGCCATCCAACTCCCAGTTGCCGCTTCTTGCTAACCTGCTCCCTGCTGCTGAAGTGGCTGCTTGAGAGGCTGCTGGGCCAGCTTCCGGTGTGTTCCCGACCCTCCCCGCCGTGCCTCCCCTGCGCACTTTACAATTAACGTGAGAGATACACGACAAACCGGCAAACGTTAGCTGGGGAGCTGAAGACGCAAAAAAGGCCGAGCACCGAACCCTGGCCATAAAAAGAACCCCCCTCCTCCAACCCCCTTTAGGGCTCTCACTTTGCACAGCTCAATTTCGAAGATGAAAGAAATTAGCAGCGTGGCCAAAAAACGTCGGCTAGAAAACGGAGCAACCTGACCTTCTACAAGGAGGCAGGCAGGAGGGGCTACACTTGAAGGCGTACTTATTACACCTGAGCTGCAGCTAAGTATGTTTACAAGATGTTCCGCCTGAGCGGCACTGAGACCCAGAAAGGCCGGAAAGACCAGCAAAAGACTCAGCTTGGGATAACGCTGCGGTTTCCGACCGACTCCGAGTTAAGGCGTTTTGTTTTTAATAAATTTGCACACAAAAAACAGCATTTTTTTGGTTTGGAAGTCGAGTGGGTTTGGCACAATTGGTGCACGCTACGAAGCCAACTCATAAATAAACCGTTTATTTGAGACTATATCAAAGGATTGACTTCCAAGTCGGAAGCGTACTTGAGTTTGTAGTTGCGCAGGTAAGAAACTATTGATGCCAATTTGTAGCAATTTTATTTATTTATAGTATTATTTATATTTAATTTATATATTTTCAATTGAATGGAATTCCTAATGTGAAGCACTACTAATCTTAGGAGTAAGCTGAAAACTATCTTGCTGATAAATGGTAAAGGACGAGATATTATCAAATCTTCCTTTTACTTCTGCATTTCTGGCACTGACTGAAAAAGCTAACAGAAATTTTGACAAAAAAAGTTGTCGAGTTCTTAGCCAAGACCTGAGGCTGCCATAACTTGTTCCAAACCGAATCGATATTTATTGTTGAAAGCATTTTGTTTATGGCTTCGATTATTCTTTAATTCTGCATTCGAAGTGAATACATAATAAATATATTTCTTAAATTCTTTTTACCAACAAGTCCAAGAAGTAAACCCATATCACTAAAAATTTGTTCACTTATCATTTTATTCATTTTTTGTTAGATTTGCAATTTTTTTTTTTTTTTTTTTTTTTTTATTTAGCAATTTAATTTAATATTGATCAACCTACTGAAAGGTTATAAAATATTGTTTTGAAGATTGAATACATAATAACGGGGAATTTAAATTAATAACATAAACAAATAATTGGTTTTAACATATTACAATATTACGTAACATCAAAACATATCGGTGTATGGGCATAGGTCGAAACTTCAAAATGCCATAACTTCGTCAAAACTCAACTTATCTTCAAAAGCGAAGGCTTTTTGATCATAGATTTGCCCCTAAATCAATCGTACATTTAAAGTTGAAAACGAAATTTGAGGTCGGAAGACAAGTAAAAATTATAGCCCGAAAATCGATATATCGGTGTATGGGCATAGGTCGAAACTTCAAAATGCCATAACTTCGTCAAAACTCAACTGATTTTAAAAAGCAAGGGCTTGTTGATCATAGTTTTGCCCCTAAATCAATCGTACATTTAAAGTTGAAAACGAAATTTGAGGTCGGAAGACAAGTAAAAATTATAGCCCGAAAATCGATATATCGGTGTATGGGCATAGGTCGAAAATTCAAAATGCCATAACTTTGTCAAAACTCAACTTATCTTCAAAAGCGAAGGCTTTTTGATCATAGTTTTGCCCCTAGATCAATCGTACATTTAAAGTTGAAAACGAAATTTGAGGTCGGAAGACAAGTAAAAATTATAGCCCGAAAATCGGTATATCGGTGTATGGGCCTAGGTCGAAACTTCAAAATGCCATAACTTCGTCAAAACTCAACTCATTTTAAAAAGCGAAGCCTTTTTAATCATAGTTTTGCCCCTAAATCAATCGTACATTTAAAGTTGAAAACGAAATTTGAGGTCGGAAGACAAGTAAAAATTATAGCCCGAAAATCGATATATCGGTGTATGGGCATAGGTCGAAACTTCAAAATGCCATAACTTCGTCAAAACTCAACTGATTTTAAAAAGCAAGGGCTTGTTGATCATAGTTTTGCCCCTAAATCAATCGTACATTTAAAGTTGAAAACGAAATTTGAGGTCGGAAGACAAGTAAAAATTATAGCCTGAAAATCGATATATCGGTGTATGGGCCTAGGTCGAAACTTCAAAATGCCATAACTTTGTCAAAACTCAACTTATCTTCAAAAGCGAAGGCTTTTTGATCATAGTTTTGCCCCTAAATCAATCGTACATTTAAAGTTGAAAACGAAATTTGAGGTCGGAAGACAAGTAAAAATTATAGCCCAAAATCGATATATCGGTGTATGGGCATAGGTCGAAAATTCAAAATGCCATAACTTTGTCAAAACTCAACTTATCTTCAAAAGCGAAGGCTTTTTGATCATAGTTTTGCCCCTAGATCAATCGTACATTTAAAGTTGAAAACGAAATTTGAGGTCGGAAGACAAGTAAAAATTATAGCCCGAAAATCGATATATCGGTGTATGGGCATAGGTCGAAAATTCAAAATGCCATAACTTTGTCAAAACTCAACTTATCTTCAAAAGCGAAGGCTTTTTGATCATAGTTTTGCCCCTAGATCAATCGTACATTTAAAGTTGAAAACGAAATTTGAGGTCGGAAGACAAGTAAAAATTATAGCCCGAAAATCGATATATCGGTGTATGGGCATAGGTCTGAAACTTCAAAATGCCATAACTTCGTCAAAATTCAACTTATCTTCAAAAGCGAAGGCTTTTTGATCATAGTTTTGCCCCTAGATCAATCGTACATTTAAAGTTGAAAACGAAATTTGAGGTCGGAAGACAAGTAAAAATTATAGCCCGAAAATCGATATATCCAAGAAGTAAACCCATATCACTAAAAATTTGTTCACTTATCATTTTATTCATTTTTTGTTAGATTTGCAATTTTGTTAATATTATTTTTATCTATATTTTTTTTATCATTTATGGGACTCCAATTTGTCTCTATAAATTTACTACTGTTTTACTAGATGACTTTAACTTTAACTAAAATTGAAGTAAAACTGAAATTGAACTAACGATTGCAGCAAAGTCAGGTGACATGCTCTGCGGATAACACTTAGCTGCATCAATGAGTTGAGAGCATCTTGCCGCAAGTCGCCACAAGTTGTTAGTTTATGGAACTTTAACAACGCTGGCTGAGATTCGGTTTGTTTCTGGTTTGTGTGTGTGTTTGTGTGTGTGTGTGTGTGTGTGTGTTTGTTCCATGTATAAATCCTTTAACTGTCGCGCTCTGCAATGACAGCAAATAAATTTTACCCAAGGGGGTAATCGACGAAATATATTCGATAAGAAATTTGTAATACAAGATGATGTAATCATCGATTCCGAGGGTGGAGTCAACAAAGGGGGAGGCTGGGTCTAAGATTGTGACGCAGACGGAGACGGAGACGAAGACGCTGAGGTTGAGGATTGGGCTTGTTGTTGCCGTTGCTCTTCTGGTTGCTGCTGCTGTGTTGGTATGGTTGTTGTTGTCGTTGTTGTTGTTGTTGGGTTTAGTGTCTTAGTGTTTTTGGTTGCTGGGAGGTTTCTGGAAGTTAGGCTTTTGGGCCACCTGCTGTTCTGGCCCAAAAATGGAGCTCGCTGTTGTCACTAGGTTGGAATTGCTTGGAGAGTTGGTAACGTGACTAACGGCGCCACAAAGGTGTCGTCTGCTTGCCAAGTGGGAAGAGAGGGGAGAGTTGAGAGGGTATTGGCATGCAGCGATTGCTTTTTAATCGATTCCATTTACAAATAAATTGCTTGGGCCGTTTCCTGCCAAAAGATTTATCGAACGAGCAACGAAAACAAATCAATGCCTGTGTCAGAGCCACACTCAGCAGCAAAACCAACAACAACAACAAAAACAACAAGTTAACAAACATTTTGTAGCTTCATTACGAAACTAAGTGCTGCCGGGCACTCTGCTCTCTCCGGCATCGATGGCTCCATTTAGATCGCTAATGAGCAGCGATTCTCGGCAAAACGAGTCTCTGGACTAGTTGGAAAGAGTTCAGCTTAAGATAAATTGGAAGTGGCTCGGAAGCTGAAAGAAACAGGTCGGAGATGAAATTCACTATGAAAGGAGCTGTAAGTATCTAAGCAGAGGCAGCCAAAAGGAGTTTAAATTCATTAAAATTAGATGGAGGAATATTTATTGGATAAGAGCTTGTATTACTGGGAAGCTCCTGGTAGCTGACAGAAGTATCAGAAAGAAGAAAAGAGAAGCTGAAATTAGCTGAAAAAAGGATAAGCTAGGAGTTAAAGCTAAGAGCAACAGTCACTTTCAATATATCCTAGAAGTAAAAAACGACCTTTGTAAGGATGAGCATATGTAAACGATCTGGAAAAGGTTAGAATTGACTTTTGGGTGCGTCTAAAGCTGTAATCTGGTAGCAAGTAAAACAACTTAGGAAGTATCTTGGAAATAGCTACAACAGATATGGAAGAAAGTGACGAAAACTGAAAGTAGTTGAAATTGTGGGAAAACTTGAAGAAACTGAAAGTGAATCTAATTAGCAGATACTCAAAAGAAACTAAAAGGATATATGTAAATAAGCGTGGAAGCGGAAAGTATCTGTATCTGAATACGTAACTAACCAAACTAAAGTATCTTAAAGTAGCTCCAAATACGAGTTAAGGTTTTAGTGTCTTGCGAGGCTTGTTTTTTGTTTTCTTTTTGTATTTTTTTCTTGTGAGTTTAGAGTCAAAGTTGGGTTTGGGGGAGTGGTTAAATTGGTCACTGGAGTTGCCCACTTATGTGAGGAGTTTATTATAATCATAGATTTGAGACAGCAGCTGTAGTATGAGGCATACTTGGGGCAGGGTCGGGGGGACATGGCTGGGGGTAATCAAAGCGTTTGGCAAAATGAACCCAATGCGAAAGCGAACGAAAGCGAAGCCCATCAAACTTGGCACGCACTTAGGCCTGATGATGCCGGCGGAAGAGAATAACAATAATAATTTGAAAATTATGAATGCTATAAACGCATAAATTTTGTTCACTTTCGTCCCCCGCACAAAGCTGTAGAAGAAGTCGGCCAAAAGCGAAGCGCCATTATATACGACATTTTAATAATTTTCCACACGCCGACGAGTTACTTCACCCAACCAAAGGAGTAGGAGGAGTGCGGAGGGGGTGTGTGTGTGTGGGTGTTAGAGCTGTTGCGGGGTTGAATGCACAGATACTCATACACACACACACACTGCTCAACAGACACATAAAAATGCCTACGAAAAGCAACACTATATAAAAATTCATAATGCAAACATAAATTTTCATTTGAATATTTTGCTGTCTTGCGAAAATCGCTCGCAACGTTTGTAGCTGCTAGTAACCCCCCCTTCCTGCTCTGCCACGCCCCAACCCCCCCTCCTGCTATAGACTGGTGCTCTTGATGTTTTACTCCTTGCCGATAGACGTATAAATGGCTGTGCTGCATTAGGTTGGCGGCAAGGACGCCAAAACGATAATGGCGCTATAGTCTCGTGAGTTGTGCTGATGCCGATGATGCTGATGCTGATGCCCCCCCCCCCCCCCCCCCCCCTTTCATGCCACCATTTGGTGTCTGTGCATTTCAGTGTCTATTGGGTGCGGTTGCGGGCTGCGGGTTGCGGATTCGCCGAATTGCGTCTGCCTGCAATCTTCTCCTGGTGTTGTAAACATTTTCCAGTCGACATCATATGAATTATGGGGGTCGTACCGCGAAAAGCTTTTATAATCGTGCGCAAATCGCGCAAAGTATTACAAAAATTATGTATATGCCATGCTGCTCCCTCCTCCTCCCCCTCCTCTCTCTGTTTGTGTGTCTGGTGGAAGCAAATGCCCAAAATATGTTTGCATTCTGTGGCTTGACAAGTTAATGCGCTCTCCGCCATCGAAACCAGGCAGAACTCAGGCAGTTCCTGCCCCCAAAAGTGGAGTAGAAGTGGCTGCAGTTCGAGGCTTGTAGTTCAAAAAGTGTAGTGTAAAGTCGAGCGTACAAATTGTGCGGTTACTTGCCAATACTGTGCATCTGGATGGGTTAACTAGCAAATCAAATGTTAGAGAACTACTACGAACTATCTACCAAGCAACCGATTCAAAGAAGCAGTTGCCTCCAAAACAATGGTGTCCAATAATGAAACAGCTACTTGCTGAAGCCAAGACTGAACTCGGTTTGTGCAACATTCAACAAAAATGAATATAAGCAGATATATTTAGTACTCACAGATAGGAGTAAGACTCACAAATACATCTGCACATTTGGTTTTGTGTGTTGCAGATACATTTGCAGCTGAGAAATGCAATTGCAGTTACACAAAGTTCAGATGCAGATACTTTTTCTAATTGTTGTTGCTTCATTTTCCTGCGTCTGTGAAATACACTTGTATCTGACAGATATAGCTAATACAATACAGATCATTTTGGGACTTGCTAGAGCAAAAATAGATTTGTATTTATATCTTACAGATACATTTGTATGTGGCACAACTACTGTTAATTATTATGCGTCTAATTATTGATGGATCGTATTGCTCAATTGCCGACCAGTTAAATTGATGGACACTTGCAGCATCAAGCAGCATCCCTGCTGCTTACTCCTGACCGTGATTGCTTGCGTGAGTCTGACATCTGATTGGCTGCAACTGCAACTGCAGCCAGGAGTGCGCCTCACACACCGAGCAAGACACATGCCACACACCAAGTGCTAAGACCAGTGCACCAGTGTCGCAAATTGCCGCCCCCAAAAACCAGCTGGTTAATTGAGTGCACAATGTCACACCCACCGCATCCGCATCGGATGTTGAAATCGGAGTTGGAGTTGGAGTCGAAGTCGAATCGTTGACAAATAGAGCGCGAGAGCCAAAAACAGCCAGCAATTCAAATTGGGAGGCAATCATGCAGGCGGCAGGCGGTTGAGTGGCGGGACTGAGGCTGGGGCTGGGGTTGGGACCGGTTTCTGTTAGATGGCGAATGGCCAACAAGTGAAATTGATGACTGCCCATCAATTTGGCTGGCGATGGCGGCGCGCGATAGCCCTGGACACAACACGACCTTGCTGGGTAAGGGTGTTGAGATGTGGGTGTGGTTGTGGGAGAGGGGCAGGGTGAGGGGTGGTAACATGCCAATAAATGGTCAACAGTTGAAAGTCACGTTTTGCATGCGTGTGTGTGCCAAAGCGAGAGAGAGTGAGAGAGAGAGAGAGCGAGAGGAGTGCACTCAGAAAAAAGATGTGCTTGTGCCCCAGGCAGAAAGTGAATCATTTTGATTTGTTTTCGTTAGGAAACATATTTCCAAGATAAGTAGAAATTAAGTTATAAGAAGAGGGAAATTTTTTAAAAATATTTTTGACTCTCAATAAAATCAGAAAAATCAAATTAAAAATACTATTTTAAAGTGCAGATGTTTACAAATCTCAGATAAAAGTTTGAGAATATTGCAAAATACATTTCAAATAAATATTTGGAATAAATATGGAATTATAAGGTAATCAATCAAAAAAGGAAAAAAATAATCCATATGGCAGGACGATTTCCAAAATCCGGAAAATATATATATTTTTTTTTGCTAAGTGTGTGTTTGTGTGTGATTGTGTGTGTGTGTGTGCGAAAGGGTTTTGTTGGCTGCTGCTGTTGTTGCTGCTGTCGCTGCGGCCATAAAACATGCCACAGGAATTATTAATGGACTTCTCCAGCTGCCCCAAAAGTGCCCTTGCAACATTTGCCACACTGCGGTCGCGCCACAGCCACAACGCCACAGCATGCCGGCTGTGATTGATTTCGAATCGTTTTTCAATTGGCAGAGTCCTGCCAAAATCCGAGAGTGGTCTGGGGACGAGGCGTCCAAGCAGGGTTATTTGTGTATTTGCATTTGACAAATTGTTTGCTTGTAAAGTCAATGATGGGGCAGGGCAATAACATGACCAAATAACAGCACTGTCAAGCTCACACCCTACCACACACACACACACACACACTCGCACACTCGCACACATACGTGAGTGTTGTTGTCTCGGTAATTATTCAAACAAATTTTTGTTGGTCGTTTAACGTTTACAACGCGCCTCGCGTTCCCCACATTCGAAATTGTAAGTTAATATCCTGTCTGTTATTGCCTTACACACACACACACACACACACACACACACATAGCATAATATATACACACGCCTATGCAACATGCACGTCTGATGAATTGATTAAACAATTTCCTACCCTGCGTTTTTTGCATGCCACTGACTTTTGGGCCTTGACTAGAGTGTGGCATGCTTGGGGGTAGGGAAACGGTAGGGGAGGGTAGGGGTGCGGTATGCAGGTTCCTTTTGGTTGGCATTGGCAACAAATCACTTTAGTTGTGCGTGATAAATTGAGTTGTTCGTTTGTTGCCTTTTTTTGCCTAGCCCTGCCTTGCCTTGCCCGCTTCTCTTCACTTTTTCTCCTGGCTGCCTGCCTGGCTTCTGCTTCTCTTGCGTTAATTGGGCCAATTTTCTGCGAATCAAATGAAGGCTAACAAAAATGCCGTTGCTCGGCCTCATCGAGGACAATTATGACATCCATCCCCCTCCCACAAGCACCCTGATGGGGCCCCATCTCGCATGCTCTCCACATGTGCGACGTGCCATTCTCAAAATTAATATTGCAACAGGAGCAGCGGCAAGTTTTGACCTGTGGAAACGCTGACCTCCATATTAAGTTGGCAAAAAATCACAAATAAAAAGAAAAACACACAGCCAAAACGAAAATAATGTTGAGCTTGACTAATATATACCCTGTACCAAGAAGTTTCAGCGTATCAGAACAGAAAATGAAAGTTATTGAAAAAGAAAAGAAAAACTGTTTTTTAGATAAAATTTTTAACATAATTATCATATCTTTGAGTTGCCACTGCTTGATGTGTTGTAAATTAATAAATCTGATTTATGTCGAATTTTTGGGCTGTGTCTAAAGTGGGTACATAAACCTCCAATAGTTCCTTAGATCTAAGACTATATATCCATTAAGAAGTATAAATAAAATCGATTTCAAGACACAAGTTCTAAAAGCAACGCCAGCTGGAAAAGTCAGTTGCTTGTCCTAAGGAGTAAGGAGTAAAACAAAATACACTTAATTGAGTTCATTTTATAGGGTATACTATTTAAAAAAAATAATAGAGAAATAAGAACGACGGCCACGGCTGTCGGTGGGCAAATGTCGTGCTGAAAGTCCTGAAGGCTGACGGCTGCCAAAGCGGCGCGTGTCAAATGTCGAGGCAGAGTCAGGCCAGTGAGTTTGTCTGTCCGCCAGTTCAGAAGTCCATGAGTCCATGAGTCCACGCCCCAGTCGATACCCCAACTCCAGTGCTGGCAGTTACCTACAGCTGAACCCCACCCCACCGCTCTGCTACCCGGTCGGTAGTGCATAGCTCTACTCCATTCTGCTTCCTGGGTTTGGCTGTGCCGGTTATGCCGGTCACGTCGCACGTTGAAAATACCACAGATGTCATCAGTGCGCGACGAGGACGAGCTGCAAATCTGTGATCTGTTGATGAGATTGTGTCACAGCCGCCCGTCAACAGACGGGCGGACTGAACGACAGACAGACACGACAGCCCATACAGACGACGGGCAACAGCTTAACTAAGGTTAAGCCCTCGCTTGCCATACACCCACTCCCACACACACACACCCCCAACACACACATATACAGGAGGGGGGTGTGTGTATTGTGTGTCGCTGCTTGCTTATTTTTTTTGTGCTTGGGGTTTGAGTGTCAATGACAAGAGTACTTAAGAGATTTTCACATCGTTACAAAGAGAATTGGGTAGAAATTAAAATTAATGCTTTTTGTTGTTGCTGCCTTGTTTCTCTTCCACTTGTTGTTATTGTTGTTGTTGCTGTTGCTTCTGCTTTTTTGTCCCTGTTTAGCATTACTTTAGTGCTGTCACTTGACTCGAAAATCGAAATAGTTTCGCAGAGCACATAAGAAATGTATCCACTGCCAGTGCTCGCTCCGTCCTCGGCAGATAATCCGAAAGTTTATATGTATTTATATGCGTAGCTCCATAAATCGTGTGCCATTCTATTGGAGATCATAATCAAGCAAAATCCTAAATATTTTGTGTACTAATATGAAATAAAAATAAAGCACTTTCTTCTTGGTCCTCTAGTGGCTAGTGGTGGTGTCAGTTGTCCACTTGGCTCCCACGATGGTCTTCTTGTGGAATACGCTGACGAAGCCACTTGCATATCCAAATGGGTTTAACAACCTATCATAAAGAGGCAGAAATTTGTTAACTTATGACAGGAGTCAAATCTGATCCCAAGTTCTTGTAGATATGTCTATTCGAGCTAGAAATGAGTTCAAAATGTTGAATGTGGTATTCAAGTAGAAGTCGAACCATATTCAAAAAACATTCGTTTTTGAAAAGTGCATCGCTTTTGGCAGTTATTTCTGTGCTTTGCTTTCATGCGTTCTAAAAATGTCATATACAGAAAACATGTGAAGTCTTACGTCTTGCTGATATATCCGAATAGGTTGCACTTCGATCCCTCAACTTGAAACACAACTTTCCTATGACAGCCATGAATGTTGATATTCTTTTGCCAAAGCACGCATATTTTGTGAGTTGGGTCAATTTATGTTAGTAAAAAGTATTTTTTTAATACGCGAAAAAATATTTACAAATTACCAATTTTTTGGTCAATTAGATTGCGTGACAAAATTGCATTTGTCGTTGCCCAGTGCAACCACACCTGAGCACAAAGCGAAAAATGTTCAGTGGCATTATTAGCAGCAAAATGGCATTCAAACATCCAAAAAACTGGCAACCACAATTTACCAAAGAAAAAATGTACGCATCGACAGCTGCTGCTGTAACCCTAGCCCCAACCCCAGCCCCAACCACAAACCCCGACAACTTTTGTTATGCGATCACAACATAAGCCACAACCGCATAATACAGTTTTATATTTATATGCCACACGCAGTGGCATAAAGTGGGCGTGGCTGCCGTGGGGACTGCGCAGACAACAGGATTAAAAAGCGCTCGCCAAAAATTGGCAACATGTTTAATAATTATATTTGGTGAAATGTGCGCTTTTGCTTGTGCTTTTTGTGTCATCACCAACACACACACACACACTCACACACACACACACACTAACACACACGTGCATATGCGAAGACAAGGCAAATATGTTTTTTGACAAAACACAGCAGCACATGCTGCCGTCGTGCTGCTCGTATCCTGTTGTTGTCCTGGCTCTCAAGGCAAATGGCATAAAACAACCACAAGCGCCGCAACATTTGACGACTGTCTGCCACACAAGCGCCCCACAACCCCCCCAACACCCAACCCATCTGCACTGACTGACGCACTGACTGACAAGCGCCTTATCATTAAGGTAAATAGCAGCAAGAACAACAGCAGCAACAGCAGCAACAGCAGCAGCAGCAGCAGCAACAGCAGCAGCAGCAGCAGCAGCAGTTGTCATCAGCATCAGCATCGGCATCATCATCATCATCAACTCTGGCGTCAACAACCTCAAAATTCGTTAGTCTTTTGTTGTTGTTGCTGAGCAAAAAATGAAGCAGCCAAAACAAAGACAACAACAACAACAGCAGCAGCAGCAGCAGCAAAAAAACAGCAACAACAACAATTGCTGCTGTCACAGACAAGAGCAAAAATCCAAAAACCAAAAAGAAACAGAAACACAGGCACACCTGAAAAGCGTGTGCACTGAAAAAAAAAAAGAGTAACTATTTCGAATTTGTCAGATATGGAAAATTCAGTTAAAAGCATAAAATTCTTCTAAATTATTCAAAACACATAAGTCAGTTTTCATTTAAGAAAAATGGTTTTAAAAAATTGCAAAATCAATCTCGAAATCATCTTAAAATAACGAGTTTCTTATGCTTGAATTAAGAATTCTTTTTTTCATATGTATTTCAATTTTAAAAATTACAAATTTGATATTGAAAAATATTGAATTGTGCTGAGAGATTGTGTGAGAAACGCTATCCAAATTTTACTCGAATTTTCTTTCTGTGTGCGTGTGTGTGGCACTTATGCAAAAAAGGTAGCAACAACAATCAACCTGCCACATTGACAATGCTAGACGCGCCAGCTGTGCTTGTGTGTGTGTGTGTGTGTGTGGGTCTGCGATGACTGATGAGCGACATGTGGCGCGCTATAGCATACTACACATATAGCCATGCCACATTGCCACATGCCTCAACGCACTTGCCACTGGCGCGTCGGCAACGACGGCAGCAGTAGAAAACTTGCCACAGCGACGCTGATGCGCTGCTCTATTGGCCATGAGGGTGTTGTTATTAACAAAAAACCGACAACAACAACAACAACAGCAGCAGCAAAAGCTGCCCCAGACAATGACTATGACAATGACACACAGCAGAAGCAGCAACAACAGCTTGTGGCAAAAAAGAAAAAAAAGACAACAACAACAGCATTTTCTGGACTTTGATTGAGCGTAAAACAAATGGCATAAAAAACACTTGCAACAAAAATTAATATTAATAAGCTGAAGCTGCAAAGTAACCAAATAATATAAGCATGCTCCGAACACAGCTGAAATCAGCTGGATATATTCATATTGATAGTGAGTAAAGAGATTCTGGGTGAGGCAACCACTGGCAAACAAAGCTTTGCAACTGCGGCTGCTTAAGTAATCTAAGCTAACAAAGTCTTAAGGCCAAAAAGATAAACATTACAAAAAACACTTTGTGACAAAATTGAGTATTGAGTGAGTTTTGGATCAGTATTGCTTTGCCAGCTAAGTCAAAATGTGACTATAGCCTATCATTCACTTTTTAAGACTTGGGAGAAGCATTATCTACTAGTCCCAAAAGAATCTGGCGATTACTGCTGTTGACGTAACTGTGTCTGGGCTGCCAAGCGATATTGCTGACAGTTTGCAATTGAAATTAATTAAATGCATTTCAATCTTTCCAGCGAATATTTTTATGAACAAAACGCTAAAAACTCATTCTTAATTTCCACAACTTTAAAGCTTCAAAAGAACATCAGTTAATGGTATATATATTTATGTGTACATATATAGCTGATATGCCAGGGAGAAACTAGAAACTCAAAATTCAGCACACGAGCAGCTTAACGTTCCTGTCCATTTGTCCATTTGTCCAGTTCAGCGAGGGGTTGGGCGATGGGGGTTTTTTTTTTGGGGGGGGGAGGTTGGGATTGTTTATCAGTTGCTGTTCGACTAGTTTCATTGCCAACATATTGTCTATTTGTGCGCTTTATTGCCAATAAATCAGAATTTATTTGCAACAACAAACGAATTAAAATGTTCAATAAATATTTGCACAGAAACCCCACAGAAAAAGAAAAAAAAAAATGGAAAAAATGAAGTAGGCAACATTTATTGCATGGCGTCGCGTGCTGTTTGTCCACACACACTCACATGGGTGTGTGTCTGCATGTGTGTGTGTGTGTGTGTGTATTTTGGTATATGGAGCCACTTGGCAGACGCAATAACTCTGGGCGCTTATCACGCAACATTCACTTGGACATATTCACTTTGAACGACGCTACGTGATGCGCATTTTTGTTACGCTCTTAACTTAAGCTGAAGACCCCGCTGCCTCCCCGCTCCCTGCCCTCCCCACCCCAGAATATATCCTTCGCCACATCCTTCCAATCGACGCTGCTGCACTGGCCGCCACTTCACTTCACGATTGCCAAAGCAAGCAATTCTACTTCAACTCACGCTGGAACAAGAGCAACAACAAGAGCAGATGCAGCACTCAGAAAAAAACAAGTTGTTTTTCTACTCTTGTTGATATTTTTATCAGATTTTTGAATTATTTTTATTAAATAGAAACATTTTGCTGGAAGGGGATTTTTTCTAACTAAATCTGGCAAAAATTTGACAATTTAATGTTGTCATCAATCGAAGACGGAGAGTTCTCAAATGGCTGATATTACCAAGAAATATTCCCAATTTCTCATTAATAAATATGATTCACGATTGCAATTTACGTCAGTATATCAGTTCAAGTCGAAAACAGTTTCTTTCAGTGTAGGCAACAGCATTGCAAAAATCTATTAAAAAATTATGGGTTAATGCTGTCGGATTTATGGAGTTGCCTAAAGTTGCTTTCAGCGTGCAGCGTGCAGCGTTCAGCTTGTGAGGCAAACAAATTGTCCACACGTGAGACAATCAAAGTGGCATAAACAAGGCGCAGCAAGACAGGAACTGTGGAAGATAAGTCGAGTGGAACGGTTGAGGGGGAGGGGAAAGGCATGTCGCCGTGGAAAAAGAAGGGACAAAAACTGCAAATGGCAATCGATGATTTGCGAGCGGGTCGACGCAGCGGGGTTGCCGACGAGCGGATGGACGGACGCACAGACGGACGGACGCATTTTGGCGTTAACGTATGCGTCCCTGGGGCCCCATCGATAAGGAAGGACGATGCCGGCGTGGAACCGGCTAATTCCATTATGCAGCTTAGACTGAGCGAACATTCAGATCAACGTTGCTAAATGCAAATTGCAAGTTCAAATTCGCTTTTGTTACACACACAACAAACACACACACACACACACAGACACAGAGACACGTGTATCGCGTGTATCGAGTACTATTTTTGCAATCGTTATCGAAATGCGCCTCAAGCTGCAAAAAAAAAACAAGGAAACAAAAAAAGAAACAGGAAGCTGGGGCTCGACCTCCAATTGACTGATGGCCACTAATTAACTAAGCTTACGGGGATGCTTTCAGTCAGCTGAAATGGTCGAGAGGGGGTGGGGTGTGGGGGCGATTCTGCTGCTGGTCATGTTTGTGAGGAAGCTGAAGCTGCAAAATGCCCGTTGGATTCGCTTTTTGTGGCTGGCGTGGGAACCACTTGAAAATCAAATCAAGCGCTCAACTGTAAATCACAATAAATAATAAAAAAAACAAAAAAAAAAAAACTTAAGCAGAGCAAAACAAGAGTGCTGGAGTCGAGTGTGCTCCGACTAGCAGATACCCTGCAGCTTGATATGGCCAACATCATTCATTCAGTCGCTTACCAGGAATATGTGTTCAACTTGAACACATAAGGTGTCATGCTTAGCTCGAACTGTTTTCATGGCTACAGGGTATACAAAATATATAAAGCAAATCAAAATACAATTGGGCAAGCTTGAGGGTTGTGTTCTCTCTCTCTCTCTGTCTCTCTCTTTCTCGCTCTCTCCCCTCTGGGCACCCTTCATATCATATTTTTCACTTCATTGTGTTCTCGACGAAGGCAGCTCCTTTTGTTTGCGTCCAATGCTGCTCGACGCTTTTGTCAAATGTCGAGTGTGTCCAGCCAGCCAGCCAGGAGGAGGATTACCAACAATACAAGCATAAACTGAAGGCTATTCCGTGGAGGAATGGGGGCTGGATTACAAGTACTCTAGTGCACTTGTACAGTTTATGACGCGTCGCTTACGCAATCGCATCGCTCGAATCTTGTATCTCGGCGCTGACAAAGCGCTGTCCATTTGGCTGACTGGCTGGCGGGCTGGCTGGCTGGCCGGCTGAGCTGATTTGGCAAAGCTATGACTCTAGCCACATTTGGTCAGAGTTTATTAGAGGCGTGGGGAATCACAGAATAACAGCACCTTTCCACAATTCCATTTGTCGAACGAAATGCTATCGGCTATCGGTTTTTTTTTCTTTTATTTCTCTGAATACCCTGTATCTCTGATATGGATGAAATTGTTGATATAAAGTCTACTTAAATTAAAAATGACTAAATTAACCAAATGCAATTCAACAAATAAGAATTAGTTTATCTTAAATCAATGAGGATAATTGCACAACAAATGGAGTTGCTCAAGAAACTGTTTAGCTACAGGCACACAGACTATCTGCTTACTGTAAATATCTCGGCTTGTTTGAAAACAA
This sequence comes from Drosophila nr. perissopoda 5 BK-2023a, assembly GCA_035044105.1. Taxonomy (NCBI): domain Eukaryota; kingdom Metazoa; phylum Arthropoda; class Insecta; order Diptera; family Drosophilidae; genus Drosophila; species Drosophila nr. perissopoda 5 BK-2023a. The sequence goes on from JAWNMK010000358.1 coordinate 1,073,882, forward strand.
ACTTCAGCTCATTACAGGGTATCCGCTCGTCTCAACCATGTCTCCATTGTAATGCTCAACATTTTCTACGCTGTTGGGAAATTTTCGGGTATTTTGTTGTTGGCGTAGTTATTTTTCTCAACGTTTTTGGCATAACATTTGCCATTCTTTTGTTGCGCGCTGACACATTGAGCTGAACCCGAACCCGAACACGAACCCGCACCTCAGCCCGAACCCCATCTCCATCTCCAATTCCAACTCCAACTCCGACTACATCCAGCTTGTGCCCTTATGAGTGCTTATTCTTATGACCAGCTTATATGGCATTGCTGTGTAATAAGACGGAAATAATTTGTGTTGTTGTCTATTTTTTTTCTCTCTTTTTTTTCTTCCTCTTCGCTTTTCTTCTTCCCTTTTTTGTTGCCTTTTGTTGTCGCTGCTGAAGTGTAAACAACAACACATCATCCAATCCCAATCCCAATTCGAATCCCTGAATGCAGCGCAAATTGTTGACTAATTTTGGGCCATTAACTCAGAAGGGACACAATCGTTATAATAATCGCTATCGATACTTCCCATTCGAAATGGGTATTTCCTGTATTATTCGCCAAAACGGAAATTATTATATTTACCATTTTTTTTTTCGCCTTTTCGACTGATCACAATTCGATTTGAATTGCAGCAAACAGCAAATGTAGAAACTGAAATTGTGGCATCCAAATTACATTTACAAACTTAATAAGCTAGATACAAGCACTTGTATGGAACATAACAAACATTATTTGAACTCGAATTAAAACTGATGATAAAATGTAAAATATAATATACAGTGAAAGACACCTTATTAGGCACAGAGTCAAAGAAAACAAGTAATTGCCTGCCATAAACTAATCATTAATTATTTTTCAAAAATTCCAAAGACCGATGGTAGGTACAGGTATTAACCACCTAAATTAATATATGACCCCAATACACTGGGGTTTCCCCACCTGCTAGGTAGGATTATGTAAAAAAGTAGCCTATTTTCTTTGACTCTGTGCCTAATAAGCTGTCTTTCGCTGTATATAAAATATATCTTAGGCACGCCAAAGATTAGCGGACATCTAAATTTGAGTTCGAATTTTGAAATATTCTTATGACTGGCCAAGAAATCAGTATTCCAAATTTGTGACATGTATGTTTCTGGATACTTCGATGCCACAACTCTTGTGCCGATTGTTCCTATGTCAGCTATATAACATAGTAGATCGCAAATATTGGTTGGCACATTTTCTAAGTATACTCCGGATAAGTTAATATTCCTTAAGTGTTCCACACAAGAACTTGTCTTCGACCGATTGTTTCTAGGCCATCTATATGATAGAGAAATCCGATCCCGCCGCTTATAGTTGAAAATGCATCAAGATAACTTTAAGATTGAAAGAATTGCTTGCATACAGACAGACAGATCAAGAATACATATACGTGCTGTGATCGGAGATGCCTAGTTCAAAGTGTCTTTATCTGCAACCAACAAAATTGGAGTTCTCTTTGTAAGGGTAGAATAAGCCATTACGTTTGATTAATTTTTCTACACAAATGACGATATCTAATTAAAGGTAGATGTCAGAAATGCATGCCAGGTATACTATATATACATACTATATAGTGACGACGATTACTGCCGACCTTAAAGGCAACACGTGTGTCTAATTGCACGCTTTCAGCACAAAGAAATCAACTTCTGAAGGCGGCGCCTAGCACCTCGCATGTCCGTTTCGGTTGCAAGGACTACTGTGGTCGGGGGGACGGGTAGGGGGCCAGGGGTGAGGGGGTTGGCTAGTTTGGGGTGGGCATGTACTATTCATGAATTGGTATCTCCATCTAAAGCTGCGTGTAGCCGCGTTATTTTGGTCGAAATTGTGGCAAACACAGCACACAAAATTTGATTTGCACTTTTTGGCCAGCATATGTATAAGTGTGTGTATGTGTGTGTGTGTGTGCGAATTTGTGTGAGTATGTGTGTGAAAATACAAATAGACGTTGATTGCTTTGTTGATTTGTTTGCGGTTGCTGCGCCGCGTCAGTTTGTGGGGGGTTGGGCGGGGTATATTTTTAGGGGGCGTGACAAGCGTCAAATGTTAGACGGTTAGTTAGTGGCCCGTTGTTGGGAGCGGGCTTACAACTGTGAATGGTGGGAAAGGGGAGTGGTGACTGGGTGAGAGGGAAGAGAGGGGCGCAGACCCAAAATGGCAATCAATGCAGTCATTTGCGCCTGCCAAAATAATCGAAATCAGCAAAAAACATACGCCCAAACACAACCCCCGCACCCCCAAAAAAAAGACACATATGCAGACAGTGCACAGTGGAACAAGTGTTAAGTTTGTTTTGACAAAATTATAAGCAAAATTAAATTAATATGTGTTGTTTCAATTCCGCATCGCATTCCAAAGCAACCTTCTCAAAAAGGGTTTATTAACGAAGTTGCATCAACAATCATGGCAGAGACATCTGTAAATCTATATGTGTAACTATAACAATTTATGTATGTATGTATTTATGAATATATTTATTTATTTTTGAGATTGCTGGGATACTTGATTCTGCCGCCACACGGTAGACAGAGTTTGTGCTCGATGGCAACCCTTTTTTTTTGGTGGCCCAAGCCTGCAAAATATTTATTGAAATTTTATAAATAGTGGGATCAGACAACGAAAATTCAAGCCGAAAAAATACGACCAAAAACACAAACACACACACGCACACACACACAACACACACACACACATATACACACATACACAGGCAAGCACAGGGAGAGACAGAGACAGGCACACTCATAACGGGAACAGTCGACAAGGGTAGCTAATTTCGTACGATAAGCTTGCCGTGGCACGACACTAACCCCAGCCCCTGAACTACTCCATCTCCTGCCACCCATTTGAAGCGCTACAGTTTTTAGTTTGCCCCATTTTTGCCCACTTGCCCCAAAACCCCTCCCACCACCCTCCCCTCCCGCGCAGAATTGTACGCTACACATTTGCAGTTTTGTGTTGTTATCTGCCGCCGTACCGTAGACCGTTCGGGTTTGAGGCGGCGGGTAGCGGTGGTGCGGGTGCGAGTCGGGGCGGTGGTGGTGGTGGTGGTGGCTAGCCGGTGCCGGTCGTCGTTTTTGGTCTCGGATATTAATGCATCATGGGCATTGTAAAATGTTCGTTAAGCTGCTGGCAAAGGCAGCAACGTTGCCAACTACTACAAGAACAACAACTACAGCAACAACAACAATGGGACGTCTGCTACCATAAAATTGCGACGACAAGCACATGCAGAGTGTGTGGGGTTGTGTCAACCCCCCCTCCTCCCACCCGTTGATGAGTTGGAGTCTGGGGGTTTGGGGGTTACGACGTGGCGACGCTCGCGCTTATGCGGTTTTACCCCGTACAGTTGTGCCTCAGTCAGACAAAAGCAGCCACGGAGACCTTGCCTAAGCATCTCAGCCGCGTTAGCCAGATTTAAGCCAGCCCATATACCATACACCGTACATACACCCTGCACACCCCGCCCAGCCCTAGATCCCTATACCGACCCTGGCAAATGCCATTACAACTACTTATGGCCGTCACTGTTTTAAAATCAAAAGTCGCTGGGCACGAGGTTTAACTTCAGCTCAGACTCACACACACATACACACTTACACTAACACACACACACATTTTTGGGTGGCCATCGTGTGTGTGTGTGTGTGTGTGTGTGTGTGGAAGGTCCTGATCAGTGCAGTCCACTAGCTTACGGGCTGTAGGCTTTATGAAAATAAATTGTGCTTTATGCTCGATTATTGCCGTAGACTTATTGGGCTGAAGCGCTCTAAATGCGTGCAAAAGGGGTTATGCAACCCCCTCACCCCTCACCACACAGTCAACACTTAGAGTTGGGGCAGCTGTGTGGCAGCCATGTGTGTGCGGCAGTCCCGGTGTCCCGTCTTCTCTTAGATGGTAGCTGTTGTAATTGTTAAGATTTTGTTACTTCAATTTATTGTTGCTCCCATACGACCTCACAAGTGTGTGTGTCTGTCTCTGTGTCTGTGTGTGTGAGTGTGTGCTGTCCTTTCCTGTGCACGTGTGAGTGTGTGTGTGTTGTCAGGATGAGCTCTACTTCATATATATATATATCTGCCTTTTTGGGGGTAATTTGCATTTCACGTTTCGGTTTTCGGTTTCGGTTTTCGGTGCGGCTGCACTCAAATGATTCGTGATTATGCGCAAAGTTGTTATAGTTCCTGATTAGAAGCCCATCCACCCAAAACTCAGTGACCCCCTTACCTACCCTCCTCCCAATCTCTCTCTCTCTCTCTCTCTCTCTCTCTCTCTCTCTCTTAAGGTCCACCTAAGCACCTGTGTGTGTGTGTGTGTGTTTTGGGGCAAGTATAAGTCTTCACTTGATGGCGACCCTCACAACCTACGGTTTGACCTCACACCCAAATCTCGCCTGCACTTAAACCCAAAGACAAACAAACTAGAAACGGGTAATTTTCCTATACGACGCATAATTGATACCCCCGGCCTATGGTTGAGGAGTACATATAGTATAAAATAAATATCGCACAGTGGTGATTCTAATACACATAAATACATATATAAGCCACACTTAGCTATAAGAAATTTCACAATATTTGAATTTCATTTATAGTCTAAAACCTTAAACTAACATAAGGATTCAGATATTGATATAGATATAGATATAGATATAGATATAGATATAGATATAGATATAGATATAGATATAGATATACATATAGATATAGATCAAATCAGTTCTTTTAAGCTGCGTACAATAATTCAATACAACCTTGGCCAAATGATGTCCTCCATGGCATTTTCATAAGCAGCAGCTTATCAAATATAGCTACAATACTTTATGGTCAACAGTGTTTATATACCCCAGGTTCTCCCTTCACAATTATATATATATATATATGTTTATGTTTTTCACATATATCGTATCAATCTGGTGTCACTTGAATCAAATAAGTCTATTGGAAGTGGAGAGCTTAATGAGAAGGTTAAAGTGAACGCTACTGGGTTAAAGTCTAACAGAAGCAAACATATATAATTAAGCCCTTTCAATTCACCGGAAGGGGACCTTGGCCAAGGGTCGTAGGGACGGGGGCACAAAACAAATGCAGCGCTAAGAGTATAAAATTAACAACTTCATTGATAGGCTGACCGCCAAAAAAGGGCTAACAATTATATGAATGAAAAGGTGAAAAGGGACACCCCAACCGGTGTGTGCCCACTGGGGCTTAGTCGTCGTCGTTGTGGCGATAATGGTGCGTGACCACGCATCAGCAACGATTTTGTCCCGGATTCTCCACTCAACGAGCAGCAGTCTTCCCACTCCCCATGCCCCATCCAAAAGCCAACAATAACCAAACCAAACCAAACCAAGCCAAGCCAAGCAACCTGAACTGACATTTAGCCGAGCTGACGAGTTAATAACCCTTTTTAGCGGGCGTGTGAATATAGCCCTGGCACTGCGGACACGCGACTCGCTGACCGTGGGGCAAGCGTCGGATGGGAGAAAGCGGCTGGGAAAGGGGTAAGGGCGAAGAGGACGGGGGTGTTCAATGTGAGGTGACCAGGGTCAGGGTTATGGCCATGGCCAGCTTAAGTGGCTCGAACGCCCTTTTTGGCATGTGAGGTGCGTTGCGGCTGTGAGAGGCAAGGGTAGTGAGTGGGTGGGGGGTGTGAGGGCAGTGTAATGAGGAAAGGGTAAAACGCAACAAAAAAAAGCAACAGCAATGTGGAATGACCAACAGTGAACGGCTACCTTCAGCCACGCCGAAGACAACTTACCCTTGCAGATCGATATCCAAATTTGACTACAAATTGAAAAAGCTGTCCGATTGTTCCTATGTAAGCTATATGATATAGTTCTTCGATATCTATGTGTTTCGAGTTGGGGTTTCTTGGCCAACAACCGCATGAACTGTGTGCAACATAAAGAGTGTGCAACATAAAACTGAGTTGCTCAGACATACACACGACAATTTCGTATATGCAGGCGTTGCAAACGCCATCACAAAGGCTTAATACCCACTGCAAGGGCATACAAAGTAACGTGAACTCTTTGGCCAGCAGGCGCATCGGTTAATTGAATGGAGTCACGTGATGTGAATAACAATAATTGATATCAAGAAACGCGCACTCTCTAATTGACAAGTGAAGTAAAGGGCAGGTTCCCTAACCCCCTCACTAGAAACACACACACCCCCACCACGCCACCCCTTCCCCCCGCCGACCTAGACTCATGTGTGTGTTTGTCTTTGTGGACGTCTCTTCAAGGTTTCCTTCTATTTCTTTTTTAATATTGCATGAGCGAGTCGTCGAGCATTTAATTTGCTTCTATTTGCATTTGCACTGGTCAGCTTTGGGCCTGACCAAAACCCCAACTACAAACCCCAGCCCAAGCCCATCAGCAGCACCCAATGTTGCCAATGTTGTCGTCGTCGTCGTCGTCGTCGTCGTCAAAGCGACCGCAGTCGAAGATCTTAAAGAATTTTGTAAGACGACGTGCAGCCAAAGTTAAGCAAACTAAAAAGGGGCTACAAAGCAAACGCAAAACTGCAACTTGCGGCCACATCACGCTCTCCGCCCCGCCCCCCCTCAGCAGCTCCCCTCTAGCCCCTAACCCTACGACTGACCCTGGCTGGTAAGTTTTGTGAGCCAAGAAATCCAAAACCACACTAAAGACGCCAAAAAGATGTAAAGACACAAACGAAAAACGAACCCAAAAACCAAAAAGGAATATATGAACTACTTCCCTCTCACTCTCTCTTTCTCTCTCTCGCTCTGTCTCGCTCTCTTTGTTGCTATTACTCCTTTCATTTACTCCAATCTGGTATTTGAAATGCTCGTCCTGTATGCATTTCCCTTTGGCCATCTTTGTTTTTTCTTTTGCCACTCTGCGGCTGTTTGCTTTCATCGTCTATTACGACACCACACACACACACACACACATACATATATACATATATACGTACATATTGTGTGTGTGTGTGTGTGGGTGTTTTTGAGGGTTTAAGTCTAAAGACATTTTTAAGGCCATTCGTGTGGTTGATGCGGCACTGAGATTTCCGTGCAAATTGCAAGGATAAAATTTCATTTCAATTTTCCAAATTGTTGCCTCAAATTGTACTCGAATCCCCCGCGTCCATTTCTGTCTTCCGCCTAGAAAGTTCACCACACAAGGATCATGATCCCAGACCCAAGAGTGCAAGTGGTCAGTAATCCCCAAACGCAATGCCTACACACACATACACACACACACTCACACACATACAACATACATATATATCCTTAAATTTCTGCCTATTTTCTTGCACAACATTTGCAATTCATTTTCTTCATCTGCAAATTTAGGTAATTTATTACGAGAAAGTTGCCTCATTTTAAGCACACTCCATATTATATACCCTTCGAGATCGGAGTCAAATTGCCGACATCTCAGTTGCACAATAAATGTAAATAACCGACCACTTGTTGCTATGGGAACTATGTGATATAGTAGTTCGATCTCAGTGACTTTTGAGCTTGGTCTGAATATCGTTTTAAGCTAAACAGTTTTTCATCCAAGAACTCACTTGTCGAGCGATCGTTCTTATAGTAGATCTGCTGGTCGAGAATATATATATATATATATACTTGATGCGCTCGGAGACGACTCTTTCAATGTGCGAACAAATTAAGAGCAAAACATTAAAATTTGCTTCGGTTTTAGTTGACCAAATTGCTTCAAGCAAAACTAGCTTACAAAATAATTACTTGTGCTTTCAGTTAGCTGATTGGATTTCAGTTAGCAGCAGCAAATTTCATTTTGCTTCAGCTTTCCCGACAGATGCTGTGGCGCATTTTTCTGATTGCAACCTTTGTTCAAAATTACAATCGCAATCAGAATCAATATTATAAATCGTATTAGGCGAATTTGTTTATTTTGATTATTTTTTATTTCGCATTGCGATTCGTTGCGTTCGCTTAATTTGATTCGCAGCTTACTGGCTCAACTCACTCCCAGCCAACTCTCTGCTCGTCTCTTCTTGCCAGCTGTCAGTTGCATGGTTGCCGGTTGCCCGTTGCCAGTTGCCAGTTGCCAGTTGCCAGTTGCCTTTCCCCCAAGCACTCTCCAGCTGCCCTTGCGAGTACATCAGGTAAATTGCTTCACTCATTTGCATGCCTTTAAGGGCAGCACACTCACGTACAACAACACTGCCCATCCCATCCAACTCCATTTCCTTTCCCCTTCCTCAGCCATGCATCCACCGCAAAGTTAATTCCCATACAGTCAGCAGCAGCAGGATGAACAACTCAATAAAACTGATTATCGCAAAATTGCAAATTAAAAATTTTCAACTCGCTTCTTCGCTGTTTTTGTCCGTCTAACGAGAGAGGGACTTGATTTCACGCACATGTGACCAGATTCGATTTGCACTCGCAAATCGCATAATTTGCTTACACGCTGCATACCTGATCCTCCTTCACATCCTTCAGGAGCTCCCACACACACACACACACACTCACACACACAAGCACTGCCCGTGCTTTGTTTGCCCTTATTAAATTTTGCCAATTTTTTCGCAATATTTTTTATGCCCGCTAAGCGAATTAAAATCCAGCGAAATGAAATCGCGGTTAACGATTCCGAGTCGCTTTTTAACTAAAGCAAAACAACAAAAAAAAATACGTATAATAAAAAAAACATAAGTGTGTGTGTGTGTGTGCCATCGTGTGTGTGTCAGCGTGTGTGTGTCAGTCAAAATAAACAAGTTTGTGTCACTGCAGAAATTTTCATTTAATTTGTTTAGCGATGTTGGCAGCAGGAGCATTAGGCCCACATGCGTATGTGGTTAGCCGAATACTAAATACCCTAATGCACAAAACACAACACAAATGCCTGTTGCCACTGCATCGCAATCCAAATCTGACAAACAAACAATCATGGGATTTATGCTTTTCAAATATTGATTTTAGGGGCAACATTTTGGCTAAATTGCTTCCTTAAAGAATGTTGAGTTCCGGTTGTGGATCCGGTTGAACACCCCGTAACATATTGTAAATTATAATCTATCGATTTTTCTAATAATGCAGTATAAAGCATCATATTCAGAAACATATTTGTAGAAAATGTTGTCGAAATAGTTTTTTTTTTTATTTCATTTTGAATTAATGTGCACCAAATAAATTCCAAAAATAATTTGATTTGATATATTTTTAATAATCAACGATTTCCTCCAATTTGATTGTACTCTAGCCAAAAACAAAATTAAATATACTTAAATAATAATAATAAAACAGAGCTAATAGATAAAAAGTATAAAATGTTATTTTGATGACAGCTATGAGGCATAAGGAGTCGGAGGATGTCATTGATTTCAATGCTTATTTTCGATACGAGTTTGTTTTGAAGATAGTAAACATTCTGACAGCTGTACAGGCTTGCAGCTTGTGACACCATTTGAATATGCCCCAACAAAGGGTATTCTGTATGGGGGGAGAAGAAGGAGGTTCATTCGCTGGCAGACAAAAGGTGCGCAGCGGAAGTTGCCCAAACGCCCAACGGAAGCAGAACATCATCCACAGCAACAACAACAACAACAACAATGAGAATGAGATGTGGAGCTGCGGCTACTGAACCTGAAAAGTGGTTAAATTACAAATTATCCACGGCAGCTGCCACACGAGGCAACAACAACAACAACCAATCTGGGCCATATTGCGAAGCCTGTTTTGGAGCCCAGCAAAAAATATGAAGAATTATGCGGCACGTGGGACACAAGCACACAGTAGAGTGGTGGTGGTAGCGGTGGTGATGGTGATGGCGGGTGGTGTTGGAGAGAGGGTTTTCGAGGATTCCGTGTTCGGTTTTCGGCGGCCATAAATCAAGCATAGACAGACGCAGGCTGCTCCATAATTCAAGGCTGGCCCACTCTGGCCTGCTCTGCACTGTCCCGCCCTGCCCTAGCACCCTTATCAGCAACCCCCTTATCAACCCTCCCTCCATCCCAGCTGTGCACAGGTGCTGCCTTTCAATTTACACATGTGAATTAAGGTTTTAAAATTGTTGCGACAAAACAACAACAACAACAACAAAAAACGCACCGCCAGCAAAGTTGACATTGGGTCCGAGTCCAAGTTCAAGTCCGAGACAGGCGAAATAATTCATTGTCAAGCCCATGTGGCCCACCCGACGGAGTCTGCAGAACAACAGCAACAACCAAAACAAGTAAAGATTAACCTGCCACAAGGAGAGCCGCAGCCTCAGTGCACAAACACACCCACACTCCAGCCCCGAATGGCAGCAGCACCTCTCACCCCCAAAAGAAACACGTTCGCCGCCTTTTGGTAGTTGGTCCTTGTAATCGATTTTTGATTGAATATTGGTCTCTCTCCCTTCCTGTGTTGCCATAACTGTAGCTCTTTCTAACCGTAACTGTTACCCCTCACCTCAGATCCCCCTTTCTCTACACACACACACACACGCCACACTCACTGCTGCCCTACCGGGTACAGCGGCATGTTGTCACACACATGTCGCTCGTTATAAATTTTCCGCCTTTTCAAATATCAATAACTGTAAATATTATGAACACGTTCGCTTATGGGCTTAGCCAGGGCTTCCTTCTTCCTTCTTTTTTCCCTTTTTTTTGGGTTTGCTGCTGCTGTTTCTTTATTTCATGGCCCTACCGCAGCCCGCACTACCCCACCTCTTTCAGCCCTTGGCTATCCCCAGAGCGTTTGTTTTTGCTATTTATTTGCCCCTTTGACATGCAACATTCGCGTATAAGTGTGTGTGAGTGTGTGTGTGCAAGAATACAATGGGCACAAATGCAGCAAGAGCAGGGTAAATTCAAGAAGGTGCCGTACCTGGGATACACCTGCAAAGGTGCTTCATGTTTATAGACAAGTTTTGATTGATCGATTGATGGATGCACTGACTTCAATCATTTTATGTGAATATTGGAAAAATGAATGTAGACAAGTGCAGCTTAAAAATGTTTTCATTTTTTAATGAATGTTTTCTGATTTATTATTTTTATTTTTGCCAATTTTCTTAAAACATAAGAAAACAGCTTTGATTAACGAAGGGACCCACATTCAACACTAATTCATTCAGAATGATATCAATAGAAATAGTATCACCACATTTATTATTATTATTATCCTCCTTATGCACTGCATTTATTTCATCTTCTGTTTTCTTTTCTTGGTTTTCCTAACGATTTTCTTTTACACTTAACCCCTGATCTATTTTATTTCGAAATTCCCATTGTTCGACCTTTTTGTTGTGCACCTTTCAAGAGCTAAATTAGCCCACGGTGTGTGTGTGTGTTATATCGTATGTGGCACAGTTGACTTTAAGTCTGTCCCAGTGTTGCAAGTTGCTCCCCACTGCTCTACCCTAACACCCGCCCCCAACCCTGCCACCGCCTCACACCCAGCCACCATCGCACAGCGTGGCCGCATAAATCCAAATATGATCACTTCATAATTTGACATTGATAGATGAGTCGAACAGAAATCGAACTGTAAAGGGGTAAACAATAACAATAACAACAACATCAACTGGCACTCAATCATGCACACACACACACATACATCCACACACACACACATGTCAGCTTGGGTGTATTATTGATAAAAGGGGTAAGGGGCCTTGACTGTGGCTCAGTTTTTCTGTGGTTCGAGTTAAGGTTTTGTGGTCCGCTTGCTGAAACAGCTAATACCCTGCAAAATAGACATCAAAGTATGGAATATTGTTGCTGTAATATCATATATAAATAATATAATAAATATTTACATTATTAGTTACAAAATGTTGGCTTTGAATCCAATCTTTTAATATTGTGACTAACTCTGAAAATCTGGAAAAACTAGGACTAAGAATAATGTGATATTTGTGAGATTGATTGAAGTACTCTGCATAAATAATAGGGTATCTGCTAGTTATGCTTAACATCTTTTGTGTGTATTTCTTGGGTTCTGGGGACACATTTTTTGTAGTCGTCCGCATAACGGTGCTTTTGATGGCTGTTTGATTTCTTGTTTTCCAACGATTGATATTTTATCGTCTCTGCTGAGTGTTGTGTGTGTGTGTGGCTGGTGTGTGTTGTGTGTTGTGCTATCGTCAGCGTTACATGTGGTTGCTTAATAGATTTTTTATGATCTGTTTGCATTTATATTCTATTTTTTATACATTTTTACTGACTGCCTAAAGGGTTACAATCGCCAATTGCAGGGGTTGCGGCCTCTGCGGCTGCCATCGATGTGAATAGTGAGCCAAGGTTGTTGTTCTTCTTCTTCTTCTTCTTCTTCTTGTTGTTGTTGTTCTGAGATTTTGAGTTGTGTTTTGTTCAGTTTAGGCTTTGGGTCATAAGCGTGTTTCGACAGTTAGTTGTTGTTGTTGTAATACACTTACATGCAGTTGAAATGTAAGCAAGCAAATACTGTTAATAATCCACCAACACATACAAGTGCGACAAGTGCTGCTATCATCATTATCATCATCATCATCATCGTCATCATCGTCATCCTCAGTGTGTACATCGTTGGGGAACTCAAATTAAGTGTAACTGCAGGTCAAAACGTGCATCGAGGCTCAATAAGCGAACCCCTCCCACTTGCCGTCGCCCAACTCTTGGCCATAAGCCCAGTGGCGCTCAGGCAGACATACACATCTCCCCCGCATCCCGCAAAGGGTTAATGGCAGCTAGAACACGATAGGCAAACAATGCAGCCCCAAAGCTCCCGCTTACAGCTGTGGGGGGTAGGGTTTGCTTGGGTCACAGAGGGTTGCACCCGGTAGCCCTTGAGCGTCATAAATTAACCCTTTTGTTAATTGATACAAATACAATTAATGTGCATATGAGTGTGTGTGTGTTTGTGAGTGTGTGTGTGTGTGTGTGTGTGTGCGGCTACTTAACGGTAACTAAGCAAACAACAACAGCAACCTTCTATGAAACTTGAAAGGCAGTCAGCGTGACGGTGCCGCAGCGACGACCATTTGATTGCAATCCTAATTATTGCTTAAAATAATTAACATTTCAATGTGTAATACAACACAATGAAAGCACACACTCACACACACACACACACACACATGCAGAGAGTAATACACGACTGTGGCCACAGGATTTGCATAAATGCAACAATACGCTTTCGAGCCCCTCTGGGCGCCGGTCTTACTTAAGGCGTGTGTATGTACCGGTGTGTGTGTGTGTGGTGTGTGTGTGTATGTGGTGTGCATGTGTCGACAGGTGAGGGTCGACTGGTGAGCCATCTTCAAAATGCTGCACAGTGGACAACAGCTAAAAGGAATCTTTGCATGAATCAATTTAGGAACAAATCCAATTTATGATTAGATCCGAAAGGACTTGCGACGGGGGGAAACTCAGATCCCCTTCCCTAGCTGAGCAGCCACTTGACTGTATATAATAATTGCCTATAATTATGAAAGGATTTGAATATTTTTAAAATTCGATATTTTGTTGCTTAACAAATTTTCTTAAGATCCACATAAATTTTGGCAGTAAAAGTATCCTTTCGTATGTAAATGTATGTATATATTTATGCATGTGTGTAAGGTCCAGTTTTGGATAGTTCGAAAAGTTTCCATAGCTTGTCCTTGAGACAGTGAAGGACAATATAGACATGCATATACATATATATAGATACACTTTAAAGCTTTGACAAACAACTGAAGCAGTCTGTATGAACATGAAAAGACGGAAGATCCTGTGCTGAAATCCCACTCCAAATCTAAATCTAATCTAAATCTAATCTAAGTCTAATCTTAATCTAATCTAAATCTAATCTAAATCTAATCTAAATCTAATCTAAATCTAATCGAAATCTAATATTTGTCAATTGAAAACAATTATGAATTGGAATGAACTGCTCAATCCCGGCTTTATCCAAACTAACTGAAACTCAATAATTAGGCAATTAAAATTAATCCATTTTTTTTTTTACTTTGCATAAAGTTCTGCTCTGCTTTCAAATTTGTAGTTTCAGAGAAAACGAAATGGAAATTGATATTTTTATTATTATTGCCAACAACTTAAGTTAAGAAAGTTTGGAAATGATTTGCGCCTTAACAGAACATTAAATGCTCAACTGGCTTCAGATTTGAATATAATAATGAATTGTTTGTTACAGAAGTTGTTGAACTTCTTTGCTAATTAACAGGCTTCAATGTTATAGCTCGATTCTGGGCTGGATTCTGTTCTGATTGGACTGATTTTGAACCACTGTGTTACAGTGGACGGAAATGTGGCGCAAAGTTGGCAACGCTCCTGTCCGCGACCGTTGTCCATTTCCAAGTTGAACTTCGACTCCGTCCGATGTTCTCGATGTTCATGTCTAAAGTGTGAGTGTGTGTGTGTGTGTGTGTGTGGGTCTATTTGTTGTGCTGGGCACTTCGCTGCCCGGAAGTCGTAATTACCATGTAAGTAGTACCCGTGATACCCGCTGCCCCCTTCCCATTTGGCCCGTTGACCAGGCCTAAAACAGTGGATCGCAAACTGAAACTGAAACATAAACGTGTAAGTGCATGCTACAAAACAACGAAATTAGTGTACTTGCCAAACACACACACACACGCACACACACACACACGCATGTGTTTACTTTTGCATTTAGGCGCTGCGGGGCAGGGGGTGGAGGCGGAATGGGCGTGCCCATTGTGGCGACCACTTCATTTTAATGGGTTCGCTTGCTGGTCTATTATTAAATGTGCTGCATCTTATTATTAGCTCAAATGACTCAACAACTACGCCCCCCACCTACCCCCAACCGCCCCCAAGCACCTCATCCGCAACCCCATCCCTCAGAAGCCTTTACTTTTCTTGGGGGCAGCGCTTCGAATTAATTATAAAGAGCGAGCTCGTCGTCTGTTTCACGCCCAACCCCATATTGTGTGTGTGTGTGTGTGTCCATTAATCTATTAATGCACCAAAACTCAAGCCCATATTCGGGCAGTCACTTGAAGAGGATAGGTCTTCCTTGACTTATTTGGACTGGCGCAAAAGATGAGCCCAAATCTCGCCCCGAACGCATTTCCGTTTCCGCTTCAATGGCGAACCAGCGCCAGAGCCACAGCCACAGCCAATGCCAGTGCTCAACCATCCACAGAAAAATGCTCGCCTCAACTGTCAGTTAGGCAGAAAATACCCACTCCAGAGCAGCAGCAGCAGCAGCAGCAGGAGCAGCAGGAGCACCACAAAATGTGCTTATGCCGTGTGCAGATTGGCAGAAGTTTGGAACGAATGGCGGTAATGACTTTTCATTCTCGCCCAGATAACGCCAAAAGCGAAAGCCCGACAAAACAGCAACAGAACCTGCAGCTGGCAGACCCTTGGCTGCACTCAGAAAAAAAAACAACCAAAAACATCGAAAGAAGACATTTTTTCCGCAGGCTAAAAATCATTTTTAGACATATGTGAAAAAAGTCATAGAATTAGAAACGTTGTGCTTCAAAATATTACATTTTATTAGAATTAGCTATCTAAAACGTCTTCAGCAGTGTATTAGCAGATCAACGAAAAAATACTACAATTTCTGAAATTTGACTTTGAAATTTATTTTAGTACAATTAAAATAAGAAAATCCAGCTTGAAATTAAGAAATAAAAACATAAATAAAAAAAACTTTAAATTTTATAAGTTCAGTTGCAATTTTAGAAGTGGTTTTTTTTCGAGTGTGCCGGGTGGATGTTGGGCAGGGGTTCGGGTGGTCAGTCAGTCAGTCAGTCAGTCAGCGCTCATTCAGTTTTAGGCAATCGGTTGTCGACTCCATAATGAACGCAATAAACGCAACCGAAAAATTTCCAAGCTCTCACACGGCGACCGAAAAACTAGCAAATGATGGGGAATGAATGGGTTCTGAAAGCGTAACTCCTAAAAAACATACCCCCCACCCCATGCTCCGCTCTTAAGCCAAAAACTCAAACCCAAACCCGAAACCGAACCCGAATCTGAGTCTGAGTCTGAGCTGTGAGCGCTAGGAATGCCCATTTTGGAATAGTTTTGGGCTTCTTCTGGACGCGCGCGTTTCGCGTTTTGTGCGCTCAACCGGAAAAAAGGGGCAAGCAGCAAGTAGCAAGTGGCAAGTGGTGCTGCCTGCAGTTAGTCATAAGGCACAGGGCTCACACAGACCCTGAGGTGCTGTGGTGGGGTGGGTTGGTGTGTAAACGTTTTGTAGTGCGTTTGTTGCCATTTCCGGGACTGGGAGGCATGTGGCAAGAAAGAGTGCCGGAGACGGAGACGGTTACAGGCAAACGGCGTCGCTGTCTGCCACATTCAGTCGGCCAGCCTGTTGTCTTCTATTTTGCATAGACAGGCCGGGGGTGCTGGGTGATGGGTGGGGGTGGTTGGTTGGGTGGTGCTTATGGGGCTGATGGGGTTAGGGCCGTCGCCATCGTCGACTAATTAACTGCGATTATTACGGTCATTACGTGGGATTTCCTTTGCGTAAACATCTTGAATTTTGGCGCGACAAATGTTGTTGTTGTTGTTGTTGTTGCTGTTGCTGTTGTTGCCAGTGCTGCTGTTGTCTTTTAGTATTGGCAAAAACAGGAGTTATGCCAGCTAATGGCTCTGGCTGCTGTCGTACGGCTCACAAACCTAACGAACACCGCCCAGCGCATTTGCGCCAACATTAAAGCAAATTAACCGCACCCCGTTCAGCAGCAGTCGCAGCAGTAACCACCCACCTCCCCCCCCCTACCCTATCCCGCCAAAAAACAACGCCAAACCAGCCCCAAAAAGTCATTTGTTGTGCAATGTGTTCATGTGGCTGGCAGTTTAAAAACCAAAGCAAAAATCAATACAGACCCAAAGGATAACTTGCCGGGCCGCTACTATTATGCTGTAGGGCGGCGAACGGGATGAGCCTGGCTGGGGTGGGGGTGTGGAGTGTGGGATGTGGTGAGGAGGTTTCGTTAGGAGTAAGGGGCTGTACAACTTTCGCTGTCTGATTAGAGACACGCCAAGGCTAATGGTTATGATTGTGGTGGCCAAGATGACAGCGGCTTTTGGCTTAAAGTACTCGCCCCGAAGTCGCTTCAGGCCCGGACGACCGCAAAGCCCAATATATATACATAATCATACATACATATATATATATATATATATATATCCTTGAAGATGTCCTCTTGTGCGACGCGTCGCCCTAAGACATTATCCCAGTCCCACTTCTTGCCAACAGACTAAAAGGTAAAATGTCTACATTCAACCTTTTGCTTAAGATTACTCAATTAATGCACTTTAATTTTACGACTCGCCACTCAACTGGGCTGCTTCTTTGTGTCTTGCGTGTGTGACAGTGTGTGTGTGTGTGTGTGTGTGTGTGTGCATGTGTGTGTGTGTTTGCCTGTCTGTTAAAGTAACACTCATTAAGCTAAGCTTAAGTCAAGTTATTTATGCAGCTAAAGCAGTCGCAATCAATGAAATAGTTTAATGACATTTCTTACTAAACAAAATAAAATCAAATTTAATAAAAACACTTGAACAAAGATGAAAAAGGCAAAAAATAACACAGATAAATTGAAATCAAAAACTGATTTGGATTTATACACAAACAATTTAAAAATTTTTTGTTAAAGCATTTATTTGTAAGGAGTTTGCTCAAAAAAGTATTCCCAGAAATGACACTTGAACGTCCTAGAAATATTTTTAAATATTTTCTAATTAGTTTTGCTAGTTTTGACTTTAAATTTTAGTTTAATATTGCATTTTAAATAGTACTTTATGTAAGAATAATCTCCGATAAGCCAGAAGTCTTCTAGGTGGCTATAATCAAAAACGATTTAAGCAAGTAATATCCATGGGATAGAACTGGCTGAGGATACTCACCGGTCTATTGACAGGACACTGTAGACTGAGAAGTCACCTAACCAAATTAAGTATTGATAGTAGCGACGGATGCAGGTTTTGTGGAAACGACGAGGAATCCACAATGCACATCCTAGCAGAATGCGTCGCCTTAGTTAAGAAAAGATGCAGCTTACTAGGGAAGCATGTCATGAAGCCCAAGGACATAGAAACCCTCAATCCAACAAAGATTCTAGCATTCGTGCAGTAGCTGGGGTTGATGGAGGAGCTGTAGGCTCAGAAGGGGCACAATAGACCTTATAGGTCGCAGTGCTGGTTCCCCAGTTATAATAATAATAATTAGCATATATATTCCAGTTCAGCTAAGCTTAACTAAGCAGTTTCAGATACTCGAGTTGAGTTGATATATTATTTGGCTAGATAAACTTATGGTCAGGAGTAATATGAAAAACTGTTGCAGATAAGAGACACACACAAAAATCAACATCAAGCAGCAGAAATATGTTAAATGTTGCTTAGGGCGCAAACTGATGAGTCGCACAAAATACCTGTTTAAAGTTCAAAACAAACTTGCCACACAAATTAAAGGACACATTTAACTTTTGAGCATATTGAGTAGGATGCATATTGAAAATTAAGCCAACTTTCAATGAAGCTAAGCTTGTGCCCAACTACTAATTACCTTTTCATAGTTTGTGCTTAAAGTTTCCAGTTCATTTGGTTCGATTAACAAATTGCAAACTAGTTCGCTTTGAGCGACACAAACTCTGTCAACTCTGTGAAATTTGTTTGCCTACACACACACACACACACATCCATACACACACTCACACACACACAGTACGTGCTATTTGGGCAAGGAGAATGCTTTGTTGTCTTTCGGTGACGCTTTTGCCTTTGGGCTCCGGCTAGTTTTCTAATCTAGTTTCGTTGTTGCATTCATTGTTACAGCAACGAAGCAACGAATTCAATTAGCCAATGTCTTAAAACCCAAACACACACACACACACACACACACACTCATGCACACACACACACAGACACACAGACAAAGATGCTACAGCAACAAATTGGCCAAATGCAAAATTGGAAATTCAAATCACTTGACTTTAAGGTCTGACATCAGTTAGACAGCAACACTCAGAGAGAGTGAGTGAGAGAGAGACAGCTAGAGTGAGTGAGTGAGTGAGAGAGAGAGAGAGAGTGCTGTGTGTAAAGTGGCCTGTCGCGACGTCAAAAAGTTGCCTTCAACTTCATAATTTCCATGCAACTGATATGAATTTCCATATTGACAGCCGGCGTTGGCTGTCCACGTCTGCTCTAGTGTCGTCCTGTACAGGCCTGCCTGCCACAGGAAGTTCTTCGACCGGTTCGTCCTGTTTGTTTGTTTGCTTGTTGTTGCTGTTCAATTTTTTGGTGGTCGTCGTTTTTTTTTTTATGGCCAGCTGCCACTCTTCTTGGCATTTTTTCGGCGTTTTATTTTTTACTTTTTTTTTTTTGCCAGCGGTTTTTTAATAAGCTGCTGCCCAGCGCCCCCCGAGAAGTACAAAGCAAATATAATAACTTGCAAGTAGCGTCTGTCTGTCCAGCCAGTTCAGCTCCCCCCACACGTACACCTACATAAATCTGGGCAAAAAACCAAAGAAGAAATGAAAGCCACGGCTCGATTTTTGATGATGACGCTGGGGTTTCCCATTTTCTCATTTTCTCGAGCGGAGCGTCTGCGGCTGGAGCACCAAGCAAACACCAATATTTTGTGGAGCTCATGTGGTTCACGGACAACATGCATCATAAAGTGCAATATGGGTTATGCTTACAACAAGACAAGAACTGGGGCGGGGGGATGAGGGATGAGGTATGGTCCGAAAATAAAGTTAAAGCAATTAATTTCCACAAAACAACCAATTAGCTCAAAAGTTTACCTTAAGTGTCTAAACACTCAGCCAGTAGACAACAACGAACACCCCACACACACACACACACACACACACACAGGCACACACACACACACACACAGAGGAGGTGGCTGATGTAAAGTGCAAAAACAAAAGGTTGCTTGATTTTGACTATTTTGAATGTTTGACACTTTTTGGTTCAACTCGAACAACTTAGAATCTCAGTGGCTCTGTGGCTGGGTGGCTCGGTGGCTCGGTTGCTCTGTGGAGCAGCTTGTTTTCCTTGTAGTGTCACATCCTGCTGAAATAATTTACCCAGCCAACTGCCCGACTAGCCACAGACACAAAAGGAGCGAAAGGCTGCTGCAGCAGCCTACAGTTCATCAAGTTGCGCCTGGCATTCCTTACCTGTGGCAAGGAGTGGGTTTCAGTGGGTAGTGGCGGGGGTGGGCGGGTGCTGTTGGCGACTTGGACAAGTGTGAACAAGATGTTTTAGGCCAGTTGGACAGCTGGATGGCTTGACACCGATGGCATATCCTGGTCAGCAACACGCACACATCCTGCAAAGACTTCAAAGTCGCAGACACAAGGACAAACCTGCACTTTTGTTGTTGTTGTTGCTTCCTGCCAGATGTTGTTGTTGTTGTATTAGTTGTTTTAGTTGTCGTTTTCATTCTGTCATTAAAAACCCTTGTCAAGTCTGCACCAGGACATGGCCACAGAGTCACACACACACACACATAGAGTAAGTCACATCCTTTTTGTAGCCTGGACACTACTCTCCACACACCTGCATAATGAATTTGCCTTAGCCAAGATTGTGATTGGTTGGATTTGGGTTGGTGGAATCGGAGGGGCAACAGCCATTTAAATTAGCTGCCACACAGCACACGAAAATTTGCATTTTCGCTTTTAAGTGGCAAATCTGAAAGATAAGAAGGACGAAAGTCGAGTCCTGTCTTTTTTTGCTGGTTAATTGAATTGATGGATTTGGCTTTGCTTTCGGAAAACGTGTCCAAAATGCGCTTTCAGTCTATAGCCAAGCGATTAACATGCAACAAGGGGCAAGGGGCATGGGACAAGGGATACGGGTGGAGTTGGATTTGTTCCTTGATGCCCTTAAAACGTTTTGCATTTAACAAGTAAACGCGAAAAGCTGGAAACACAGCGCCATTTAAATTATGAAAAGTAAGCCATAAAATCTTATTTTTACTTCCGAGAGCTTCAACCCCCTCCCGTACCACCCCCCGCCCCACCCATCCCCGTCCCGCTAGCCAAACAGTCGCACACTTAAAGGGTTCATTGGGGTAGGCAAATTTTGGGCATGAGGAGTGGGTGGCGGTGGTGGGAAGGGGTGGGGAGGGGGCAGGGTTGGTTGCTTTTGAGCACATTTCGGATACAATTTTAATTATGGCAACCGTAAGCTTTTGGTTGTAAATATTTGAGAGTGCCCGATAACGTCGACGATTTTCATAAATAATATACACAGGAGTCGGAAACGTCCACCCCATCCCTCCCCTCCCCCCTACACCCCAGCCACAAGCCACCCCAGCCTACCGCTATCGCCTAGCACTGACTACTCCATCAGAGCCAGAGCTTGAACTTGAGTGCCAGCGCCATAGTCCGTAGTCCGTAGCCCGTAGCCCGATAAGGGTGAGGCAGCCTCAGCCTTCAGTTGAAAAGTGGCAGTGGAGTTGGCAGTGGAAGTGGCAGTGGAAGTGGCAGAGGCAGTGGCACAGGCACAGGGAGCACAGTTGCTTGAAAGATTACAGATGCGTGATGTGTGCCTACGCACCGCGCCTCTCTGCTTGGGCCTTCCCATCCCAGTCCCCAACCCCATCCCCACCCCCATCCCCATCCCCGTCCCAGTCCCGCCCTAGCACTAGCACCCCTTTTGCATACTCTGTCCAGTTGGATGTAGAGCATGGCATATAGATCGGTATAATATAGCAAGAACGTTCCACGAACTTCTTCTGCTCCTGGCCAGCCTTTATCAGATAAGGATTCAGATCCTTGAAAGACCTAATTTATATATATAAAAAGTCAGGGTCTTCAATCGAGACCTGTTGAAAATCAGAGACCGAAATTTAACATATTATTGCACTTAACTCACTGGATAAATTTGAAGAGAATCCGCAGCAGACCACAATGGCTCAATAACTGAACAATCTTTGATTGAATCCAAATAAAGACCTTAAGCCTAGATTTGAATGAAATTGAACAAGATTTTGAGTTTAGTTGAGGCTATGAAATTGTTATGCATTATTTGATGTCTGTCATTATTATAGCATTTACACAACTTGCTAACTGTTCTCTGATATATTCCAACTCCAAATAGCTAATCCAAAACGAAAAAAACAGAAAATTATCAATTATTCCGTTTAAGGATTATAATTTTAGCATGGATAGGTAAAGTGTGCGTTTCCACACGAACAGTGTATGTTGCAGTCGTTACACTTTTCATGGCTGTGTTCTTGGTGCGTATGCTTTTTTGCCTGTTTGCAGTTTGAAAGACAAAAGGATTTACTTTTGTGGTGCTCTCGCCCCCTCCAACTTTAACCGCTTAAGAACCCCTTACCCGTTAACTCTTATCTCTCTCTCTCTCTCTCTCTCTCTCTCTCTCGCTCTATCTCTCTCTCACTCTCTCTCGCTCTGTCACTCTCTCTTTCGCTCTCTGTCTCAGTGGGTGCGTTTGCTTGCGTTATCTAACACTGCGGCTGTTTGCTCGCCTGCTGATTAGACCGCTATGGCAGGCAACACTCCATCCACCCAACCACCCACACCACCCCCCCTCCCGCCTTCACCATGTCCCACCGCGCCCCTCATCTTGGCTACCCGCAGCTACATTAGCGGATCTCATGACGCCGCCCGTCTTATGATAAGCGACAACGAGCATAAGGCTCAGTCCTGAGTATCCTGTCTGCTAACCCGTTAGCTCAAGCACACACCCCTCACCCACCACCCCACACCCAGCACCCACACCAACACCCTCACCCTGGTTAAAAACCCGTTTTGCATCTCAAGACGTTCGTCTGATTTCTGATTTCTGATTTTGGTTTTGTTTTTTTCTTATTGTTGCTGTTGTTGTTGTTGTTGCCGGCAGCATTCATCAACATTCTCATGGCCCGCATCTTCATTTTGTCAGCCAGAGCAAACAACACACACACACACACACACACAAGCAACCACACCCACCCCAGTTGCTTAACCCCTTCTATGCCGGGGACAGACAGTTTTTGACGAGCACTTCTTAATTTATGATAAGGGTTTTCGGGAAAATTGGAAAATGTTCAAATGCTGCCTGCTACTCATTTTCTTTATTTTATTTTATTTTTGTGTGTTTTTTTTTGCTTTGCTGGGGCCAAGCAAACACATGGGCGTGGCAGGAGGCCAATGGGGGGGGCTGGGGGCGTGGGCGTGTGTGTTTGCTTAAAGCGAACCTACGGGTTTTTTGTGCCATGGGGCAGGGTGTTTGGGGAGAGAGGGGGCTCGTTCACGTAATGAGCTGCAAAAGCATTTGAATTATTTTTAACCCCGACGACATTGTACCCTTGAGATCAACACACATACACACACACATACACACACACATGTGTCATGGCATTTCACTCACACTTTCGGTTGTGAAAAGCGCGTAGCAAAATTTGATTTAGGATTTTTAATTTTGTGCTACTCATATTTTTTAATTATGCTGAGTAAAAAAGGATTAACAGCACACACACCAATGCACACACACACACACACACACGCACACGCACACACACATGTCTGTCGTTTATCTTGCTTTTTCGAAAATTAATTAAATTTGCACAATTTTGCAGCTGCCTTTTTTTGTTTTTGTAGCTTTTTTAGTTATTGTCGTTGCTGCTGTTGGTTGTTAGTTGTTGTTGCTGTTGTTGTTGTTGCTGTTGTTGTTATTGTTTGTCATCTGCTGCTGCTTTGGCCGTCCCGTCGCTCGGCAATTAAAAAGCTTTTACAGCAATCAAAGTTGAAATGTGTGGACGTTTTTTGCTTACATTTTAAATGAGAGACAATTGCCCAACATCTGAAAGCAAACATATATATACACATATATATATAAATAAATATATATATATATTTACTGTAATGCACAGTCTCAATAGTAAATGTGTGCACTTTGACAGAATACGATTTTCAAATCGAAGTGCAAAAAGAGCGAATAAGTTGTAAAGCATCGTTTAAAGCAAATTGTTGCTTATATTTGAGCTCAAAAGTTATAACAATAAGATATAATATAATAATATTAATAATATATGTATGTGTATTTAATATATATCACACTCGGATATATGTATCGGATCAATGCTGTGATGTGCAAGGATTTGTGGCAATTAAATCCGATTAACACTAACAGCATCTTTCGCGCCCTCTCTCTCTTTCTCTCTCTCTCTTTCTGTCTATATGTCTCTACCTTTCACTCTATCTCTCTCTCTCTCTCTCTTTCTCTGTGTGTGTGTGACTATCTTGGGGGGTCTGCAGCAGTCTGGCAACGCCGCTGTCGGCTCATTCGTGCGATAAGCTCGCCAAGTTGTTTATAGTTTTAAGCGCTGCCATTTGCATACAATGCACTGCAATCCACACACCTCCCACCCCACCCCCGCCATACACACACACACACACACACACCACTTTCCCACTCCAACCCCCTTGCGTCCATTTAGTCATGGCCCCCACTCAAGCCGGGCATATTCCCATGATAAAGTGTCCTCCGTGTCCTCTGTGTGTGTGTGTGTGTGTGTGTGTGAGCCTGCGGGCCAGTGATTTTTAGTCCAGGACAATGCTGCATATCAATTACAGTGGTTGGGGGTGGGGGGATGCGTCTCTGTGTGGGTGTGGATGTGGATGGGAGTCTTCTTCTTCTTCCAGTACATTTTCCTTATAGCATTTGGTGGTTGGTTTCCTGTCTTACGCTTAAGCGAATTATGAAGTGGCTGGCGCATAAAAATTTATTGCTGCGAAATAAAAATCAGCGTAAAAGTCCGTCCATGAACAATGCTCAAGGACTACATCCTTGTTTATGCTAGCATATATATAGATGTATATAGATCCAAAGCCACCAAACCGCCCACTACTTCCTCCTTGTAAATATATTTATATGGCCCTGAGATGAAATCAGCATGTGAAATAAAAAAAATATTGTAGTAGAAAAATGGCAGAAGAATGAAAAAAAATCAAACTGAATCTGCGGTTGACTGTTTCAACACGACAGCCAAACGAGCAGTGACCCACAGGCGGGTGGTGCCGGGTGCAGAGGGGGGTTAAACTGTTGGCCAAGTGCACCCCTCTGTCTTCGTGTGTGTGTGTGTGTCTGTGTCTGTGTGTGTGTGTGTGTTTTGGCCCTTTGGCCGCGGGGCCCCAGCGACAAGAAAGTCCTTTTAATCTTAACACATATCATCATGATAACAATTTGGTCACTTTAAGTGAGGCAAATTTATTTATAAGCCGTTTTTTTTTTTTTGTTGTTGTGTTTCCTCTTTCTTCCTCTTCTTGCCCCGCACCACCCATCCACCCCTCCCCCTGAGATTCACTCACTCTATTATTGTTGCCGAAATCACTTGCGACCATATCTACGAGATGTCCAAGCAGCGGCGTTTATATCACAAATACCCTATAAAAGGCATGTTTGATGGGGCATGCTTGTGACAGACATAACACTTCTATAACAAAGGGCTTATCTTCATTCTATATTCGTATAGCTTTCACTCGGTTAACAAATTTCTGTTTTATAGCATACTTTTGTTTTTTCGATTTAAAATTTAATTAATATTGCAAAATTAAAAAAATGTATTATTGCAACGTTTTGTGGCAGACGCATGCGGCTTGTTGCCATAAAAAAGTTGTCATAAAAAATCTAAAAAATGTTACCAAAGTTTTTCAAAACTCTTTTGAAATATTTGTATTATGTAGTTGCAATATAAGAAAGGGTCAAGACGATATCAGTTATGACTATATATGAAACGCACTTTGCTTTGTAATTACAGGGTATTTTGGCTTGCTGTTCTTTTGCTGATTGCTGTTCATTTTTTTTTTTTTTTTTGGTTGTTTTTTGTGTGATTTTTTTGTTGGTGTTTTAGTAAATTGAAGCAAATGCGCTTTGATGTGCTTGTTACATGTGCTCAACCATCAGTTGTTGTTGTTGTTGTTGTTGTCCTGGCACTTCTTCTACAACTTGTTTTTCTCTCCATTGCCATGCCCCTGCCCGTAATCGTGCTTTATGTACCGTTACGCACTCAACTTTTTTGTTTGGCCCAATGGCATCAATTCGCCGGAAACGAAATCATGTCCAGTGATTTTTTTTTTTTTGTTATTAGTGACTGAGCGCACACCCCACGCACACACACACACACACACACCCACCCACACTCGCACACTCATGTGTGTGAGTGTGCAAATATTGTGTAATTTTATTACGCACTCAAGCACTCATAAATAAACAATTAGACAAAAGAAAAAGTAGCAAAGAGAAAAGGACCCCAATTCAAGGAAAAATAGTTCGAATTGCTTGGCTTGCCAATTATTTATAGTTATGTTGCCTATTAGCTACCGCCACTAGTTACTGGTAACTACACACACACACACACACATGTATGTAATGTATAATGGTAACCCCACCCACCCCTCCACTGTTGAACTGAGGTCGTCGCGTTCTCCTTTGCAGTTCATCGCCGCTAATCTCAAGGAATCGCGTAAAAACGAAACTCATGTTTTTAGGTTTAACCAGGTAACACCGACTGCACACTCAAATATATATATATATACATATATATATGTATATATGTATATATGTATATATGTATATATGTACATATAAAGACTAGTGTCTGTCTGCAAAAGGCTTTTAACATGTCTGAGCACGCAACGTAATTTTAGTTTAATTGGGTAATTATGCGCATACAGAGCGCGGTGACTATACCAAAAAAGTTCATCAGTCTGCTGTTTGTTTGTTTGTTTCTGTATACCCTGTACACTTGACGAATGACCACAAAAGGAATATACATGCTTCTTTCAAATGCTAGTCAACTTTTTGTCTTGGCTAATTGCTTCCGATAAGATAGCTGAAAATCCTACTATTAATGGTAAATAGCAGCGCAATCTACAGGGTATATGGCCGTTGAGCAGACTGCGCTTTAATGTTGTTTTCTATCTTTGCATTTACCGTTTGCTTTGCATGCAAATGAAATGCAGTCGGAAGAAAGGCTCAGCTTCTTAGCTAACGGTAAGATGAAGAATCCTTTGCTGCTGCTGATGGTGCTGCTGATGTGCGACGCCTGCCACAAAGTCAGTGGCAGTCAGTCTGGCTGGGCGGGGTTTTTATGGGCGTTGACGTGGGGCAGGGGGTTGTAGGGTTGTTGGTGCTACTGCAGCCGGAAGTTGTCGTTTTGGTGCAGGAAGCGCGCATTTTGACTGCAAGTTCCGTAGTAGTACTCGTTGTAGTTAAGGTGGTGCACACAACCCGCCAACCCCCTCCCTCCTACGCCACACTCCCTCTTCAATTTATGCTTGGCTGGCTTTTACCCGCTAATTTATGTGCAGAAGCATGCGAAACATTCAGCTGACAAGCACCGAGAGGGTTGCGGGTGGTGCAGTGTATTACACTCTCCCTCTCCCTCCCTCTCTTTCTCGGCCTCTCCCTCTCTCTCTCCCTGGTATGTGCATATGTTTTATTTTTTAGTAGTAGGATATGGGTTGCTCTCTATTCGCACACTTTTAATTAAGGCAACAACATGCGAAGCAGTGAAAGCCCAAAACTCTCAGACACAAGCGAAAAAGTCTTTAAGAAATTGGCAAAAGTTGGCAACGAAATTGGGCCAACAAGCAACAAAAAGAAGAAGAAGAATCAGCTGCAGAAAAGTCAAGCGCAGAGCGCACATTAAGCGCATCAAAAGTGCGAGCGATAGATGCTAGGTAGCGAGAGAGAGAGAGAGAGGGAGAGAGAGAGGGAGAGAGTGCGCGAGCGAACGTTTGTTGTTGCTATCTCTTTTCATTGTTATTATTTGCCGGCGCGAAAGTTTTAATTTTTATTATTAACTACGAAACTTTGGTGCGGAAAGGCAGAAACTTAAAAAGGCAACCAGACAGAGACAGAGACAGAAACACAGACAGACAGACGGAGACGGAGACAGAGACAGCGATATAGATAGAGATAGAGACATATTCAGACAACGCACAGACAACGCTTGCCAAAAGCGGGATTCAGCTTGAGGATGCGAGCGGGCGGCGGCGGCGGCGGTGGCGACGTCGACGGCGACGGCGGTTATTGAAAGGGGTGCGCAGGCGGCTGGCAAACTTTTAAAGTAAAGTTTTTAGCGTCCCCTCTCATGCTCTCTCTCTCTCTCTCTCATAGTCGCTCTCTCTCTCTCTCTCTCTCTCTCTTGCTCTCACTGTCTCTCTCTTTCTCTCTCTCTTGGGACTGTGTTAAACGTCTGTAAAGTATAACTTTGTTTTAGGTTTTTGGGGTTTTCCCCCACACTCCTCCTTACCAACATCAGCATATGATTCCTTGCCGTTTTTCTTTGCCACAGTTGCCAAAATCGGGCAAGGTCAGGAACAAGTTTCTCTCTCTCTCTCTCTCTCTCTATATATATATCTCTCTCTTTATCTCTCTATCTCTCCGTATCTCTTTGACTCTCATCATGCTCACTTTAAGCAGCATTAGCATGAAAACTTTCAAGCAAACTTTAATTTAATGCTGAAAAACGAGCAATTTCATATTGCTTCCGCTTCGACCAACACTTTAAAAGTCACATTTTGTTGCTTAACTTAAGTTCGCTTGCCACTCATTTGCAACTTAAATAAATTAGTTTAAAGTACGCATAATAAAAATCAATTAAAATTGTTAAATTTTTGAATTATCGAAAAACTAGATTTGATTTTCAAAAATTGAATCAGCTAAAAAGTTGTTCACTTCAAGCATACCGATCTAATATCGGGTGCAAATGTTCTCTGAAATCAATTGGATCAATGCAATAAACAAATGCAAATACTGATTTAATGATATGTATAGTAAATATATATACAGTAAATATATATCTATATAATAAAAGCTATTTACTTAGAACCTAAGCAAAATCGCACTCAATATTCCAATTCCAAATTTAGTCTACGATTTCGTAAATATAGATGAAAATAGATACTAAGAATAAGATAAGCCAGATAATCGAGATAAGCATAAGAAGAATCTATTCTTATTGATAGGTCCTTCTTATTTGTATCTCTTTTTATCTTTATTCACATTAATAACAATAAGAAAGATTATTCTCGCTTTTGTCAGGCATTTGGAAAAGTGTAGCTTCACATTTGTAATCTGTGACTTTAACTCTTCAGCATTCAACTGACTGCTGAGAGGAATAGGGAGTGTTAGTTAGGATAGGGGTGAGCCTGGGGTGGGGCATGGGAATGGGTTGGGGTGCATTCCATTTTGGGACACACGCACATTATTTATGCTGCATTTAACTTTGGTTTTGCACAGGCCAAAAGTAAAGCCTTCTCCAGCTTGCCCACCCCTTTACGCCCCATCTGCACAACCCTATCTCCAACTGTTTGGCGCGCCACTGTTTTGCGGTCGAAATCCATGTTGGTCAAAAGGGGCGTGGCAAAGTGCGCATACACAAATTAAGTAACACTTACACAAGGGTCCACAAATGTCCGAATGGCTGAAAGCACATTCAGCATTTGGATACCCCACTCCACTTGGACACAGCGTGTGGCCAAATGGTTAGCAGCAACTAGCAACCCATTCCCCAACCCACCCCTTGCACCCCTTTCGCTACGGGCTTTTTTGCACAGTAGTGACCAAAAATTGAAAAACCGCCTGCAGTTGTAAAATGTTCAGGCGTGAAAACCTCTTTTGAGGTTAGAGCTGTACATCTGTGTGAGTGTGTGCGTGCGTGTGTGTGCTTGAGCTTCTCTACTTCTGAGTGCGTGTGTGTGTGTGTGTGTGCCATATGCATTATAATGCCGTCACACACTCATTTAAAAAGCCAAAGTGAAAATCCCAATTTTTTTCTTTATTTGTTTTTCTTGCTGCTGTTTTTTGTTTTCTGTTTTTTATTTTTTGTTTTCGTTTCGTTTTTTGTGGGTTCAGCATAAATCCAAAATCCACTTGAGCGTCTCTCTCGCATTCATTAACATTTTTCCATTTGCTGCTGGCCCCCGCACTGCTGCCCAGATTTCACTCAGTCAAAGCCAAAATCCAAAATCCAAAACAAAACAATTTCACGCGTTTTTAATGCTGCCATTTTAAACACATTTAAAATAGCATAAATCTCATACATATGCAATTTATGCACACACAGCCAGTTGCCAATTTGAAATTATTGCCGTGGGGGGCAGGTGCTACCTAAGACCTCCACCCACATACCTTAGCCCATCCCACCCGCTGCAACCAAACATTCTTGAGGTGTGGTCCGGAAAAGAAACGCGTCAAGAAAACCAAATTACCACATTTGAAAAATATTATGCGGCACAGTGGCATGAAAACAATTGAAATCGAATGGAATCAAATCGAAAAAAATGTAAGCCTTACAAATGCACATCTCTGCGGCTTTTAGGCTTCGTTTTAACAAACTAATTGAATAGCATTCTTAACTCGTTGATAAGATAAGATAATAAAATAAAATATATAGAATACGAAAAAAACTGTATTCTCTGTGTTACTTGCTGCTTCTCTTTCTTTCGCTCTGCATCTCCCTCTCTCTCTCTCTCTCTCTCTCTCTCTCTCTCTCTCTCATATTCTATTAATAATTCCTTCTCATGCTGTGATTCACACTTATGCGTGTTCTTCTCTATATTGTATCACTTGTAATCTTTCTAACTTTCTCTATTTCTATCTCTCTTCTTGTAATACTGCTCATCTTTATCTTGTTCTCGACTTTTCTGTATCTTTATGAACATTATCTTGATATGCTCTCCTATATTCTTAACCTACTTTGTTGCTGAGTAATTAATTGTGGCACTTTGAGAATTCTATAAATGAATCTTTTAGCTTTCGCTCGAGCACTCCATAAATTACTCTCTTGCGAAATTGGCAATTCTCAGCTGTAAATGGTAAAGGATAAGTGTTGCCAATGTGCGTTTCTTGCTTTCGCAGTTGCCAGCTGCAATGCAAATAAAACACACACACACACACAAACACACATTTTTAAATTCGACTTTTCGAGATGTGTGTGTGTGTGTGTGTTTGTGTGTGTTTGGGGATAATGTTCTTGTAGTATGTCTCAATCTCGTCCTTTCATTTCTTTCTTTCTTTGCACTCAGCGCTGTGCGAGTTTGTTTTGTTTGCTGTGTGCCAAGTGTTGGCGCAGTTACTTAAATACAATCCACACACACATACACACACACCGTACCCCCACTCCCAGTGGTACAGGCTGCACCACCCCACACTCTCGACATCTTCATGGACCACTCACTGTTTAAATTAATTCAAATTAATTCACTTGCGTCGCAGCTGCTTCGGCTCAAATTTTATGCGCGATTTTCATTTTACAACAATACCATTTGGCTTTCGTTTTGTCAGCGAGTATGGAGAGGGCAGAGTGGTGGGGGGGGGGGGGTAGACAGGGGAGGAGGCACCTACGACAGGATTGCAACAGCCGCAAGTAAGTTTCACTTAGACTGCAGGAAAAAAAAGAAAAAAAACTTAAAGTTCCAGCTTAAATCTCGCACTTAAATATGTTTTTGAAATCCTGTTTTCAATTGCTAAATTGACTTGATTCCCATCTGGAATGCTGTAAATGCCCTACTTTTTGCATCTCATTAACTCATTTGATAAAGGTGATTGAGCCGTAGTTGTTGTCATTATATTGTGTGTTTATTCCAATGAAATTGAAACGAAATACAAAAATAATAATGAAGGTCAAGTTTAGAGCTGTGCTTAATTGGATTTTTGCTCCAATTCAGCTGCAAAATGTTGAATGCCTTAAGGGATATTTAAAGCACGTCCGCGTCTCTCTTGTTCATTTACTTTCTTTTGTTTTTCATCCCATTTTTTCTCCCATTTTTTCGCCCATTTTCTTATCGAAATATCAATAACATAAGCTACTTAAGTGCCTAATGTTTTCTTCCTCTTCGTTTTTATTCCTTTGCCCCACAAAACATCCCCATCCCTTAAGTCCCTCATTGTTGTTGTTGTATTGAATGCCACACGCCCGCGTTAAAGCCAATAACAAAAAAAAAAAATAACAAAAGCTAAAAAAAAAATGCTTGAAACTGAAATTTTGGTGACATTTAGAAGAAGTGGGGTGGGGGTGGAGAGAGAGAGAGGGGGGTGGTGGTGATATGGGCAGCGGTTGTTCCTATTGTTGTTGGTCTGAAGTAAAATGCGTTAATTCCATTTTCTTAATTAAATGCACAAACAAAATCACGGAAATGAAAAATAAAATCCAAAGTCTTTTACACTCAATGATTTGTTTTCATTAAAACAAGAAATTCTCATTAACAATGCCAATGACAGCGAACAGCTCCAACAACAACAACAACAACAATAACAATGAAGGGGGGGGTGGGCGGAGGAAGAAGAAGAAACCACCGATGGTTGGCCAAAAGCGAAAGGAACACACACACAACCAAAGAACAGATGAAGACGCAGCTGAAGATGAAGAAGTAGAAAAGAAGAAGCAGAAGTGAAAGCAGGCGCAGAAAATTGTATTGTTGTAGTTGTTGGTGTTGCTGTTGTTGTTGTTGTCAATGCCAGCAATTGTCGCCAGCCAGCCAGCCAGCCAACCAGCCAGCGACGCAGCTGCTTTCTGGCCAAGCAACCCGCCCATCCCCGTCCTCCCATCCCCCCCTCATCATCGCACACCCTCTTGTTGTTTTTGTGCCCCCTTGCAATGCGTCCAAAATTTATGACATACTTCTCAGCACAATTGTTTGCCGCGATTTACGCGCCTCTCCTTCACTCATTTAGTTTTCTTCTGCTTGCTGCCCCTGCTTATGTTTTTCCCTTACCCCCTTACTAACCCCGCACAGTTCCACTCCTTATCTACGGAATCACAGCCAGACTGCTGTTCCTGGTTTTCTTTTTTTGTGTTAAGGGTGGGGAGTTGCAATTAGCTAAAGCAATCGATTCGAATCGGCTGGCGCAATTTAATCAGAATTTCAATAATTATTTCCAAAGCCAATTATTATTATTATTATAATTATAATTATTGTTGCAACACATGCTTACAAAAATGTATTAGTTAAATGTATTCATTTGACTGGGATTGAGAACATATAGTGCTTAGAATATATATTGCATAAGCTGACTTTGATCTATGGAAGGCTGGCTACAAAATCAAATTTGTAATTTATTTATTTAATAATCAAATTATAAAATTACTTTAGTAAGTAATTCAAAAAAATGTATCTTAATTAATTAACAATTATTTTTGGCAAATGCCTAAAAGTAGGCAACGGAAAAATGCATTTAAGAAATTAATAAGTTTTCAATTCAGTAATTGAAGCCGATGGGCAAAGTTCCAAGAGGAAAAACTATTTTCGCATCAAAATCGAGTGTTGAGCCTCGAAGGAGTTGTGGAATATGGATATGAAAAAATGAAAAATGAAAACAAACAAAAAACACCAACACAATCGATTGAAGTATTAATTTAAGCTAGAAAACAGAGTCAGTCATCTTTAAGCGCGGAGCCCTTAAATATCAGAATAAACGACACACACATACATATATACATATATATTTATATATATTATAGATATTAAATTGGATATCAAATTAGATATCAAATTGCTAGAATGAAATTAATTAATTAGAAGATTTAATTCATGCACTAATAGGATTTTGGATTATCAACTGTTCAATGCAGCTATCGATTAATTCACCCAGTCCCATGCATGAGTAATGGCGAAAAGTTGACCAACCTTTCCCCCCTGCAAGCCTGCCCTGCTACTGCTGTCTGCGGCAACTGGCAAATTGAAAAAAGAAGTGCGAAATGTGTGGAAGGCGAGAGCAACGCCGCTAATCGCACAAAATGGCGGCAAACAGCCAAAAAAAAAATGGAAAAAATAAACCGTTGCTCTCCAATCATCTGCAGCGCCAGCAGCAGCAACAACAGCAACAACAACAACAACAAGAGAAACAACCAAAAAACGACCATCGTAAATTTGCTGAACGTCATTTGGCTTCATTCTTTCGTGTTTGTTGTTGCTCTGCTGACGTCGCTGCTGCTGCTGCTGCTGCTACTGCGGCTGCTGCGTTTTTGCGCTTTTTATTTCTCTTATCTATGTGTGTTTGTGTGTGTGTGTATTTTGTGCATTTTATGGTTGTTGTGGCAATGGACCCGCCTTCTTTTGCTAGCTTCACCTATCGCATCGTCCGAATGCACGACTGCGATGACGAGAAAACGGCAATGGCCAGGTTGCTGCAGCCAAAGCGAGAGAGAGAGACACAGAGAGAGAGAGAGAGAGAGAGAGAGAGCGCCAGTGCCACTCGCTCCCAACTGCGAGAGTAAATGAGTCTGTGCATTGTGCATGAAAGCTCCCTTCCCCAACACACACACACACACAAATAGAATGCAGTTCAGCTGCTTTTCTCTCACACTCGTTTTGCGTCTGTTCGCTCTCACGTAGTTTATCTGTGTGCAAAACACTTTTTTTGTTCTTTTCGTTTTCGTTTACGTTTTCGTTTACGTTTTTGCTTTAAATTTGATTAGTGCACACACATTGCAGCAGCAGCAGCAGCAGCAGCATTGTTTAAGCTCGCATTGCAACGGTAAAGCTAAAGCTGCAGCAAAGCTCAAACACAAATTACCTGCTCTTGCTTCCCCTTCATCTCCCCCTCCCACAAACACACCCACACCATCTCACTTTATCTGTCACTTCAATTAGCCCAAACGGCAGCGTTGCCCATAAATAATTTGCAACTCATTTTACAGATTGTTTTTTTTTTTTCTGGTGTATTTTTTTTATGAATTGCCGTGCAATTTTTAATGAAATTTATCGCGCTTATCTGCGCGCATTAATCAAACCCGAATTTTGCACACAGTTATCAGCAAGCGGGAGAGAGAGAGAGAGAGAGAGACAGACAGAGAGATGGAGAGGGAGAGAGAGACCGCCTGGGCCGCAACAAATAAATGAGCAACAACAACGACAACAAGCAGGAGAGCAACATCCGCTGCGGAACTGACTGTTGCGCCGCAGCGGAGGTCGCTAATTTAAACCAAATGAATTGGCACATTTTTCACTTGCTCAGCCCCAGCTCCGGAGCAGGCCAGAATGGCAGGCGATGCCATCAGCAAAACAGTAAAGCGCCACATAAAAGGTGGCAACAACAGCAACAACAACAACAACCACAGCAAGCGTAGTCACTTAATCCATGGCGCGATAAAAATCTCGAAAATCCAACTTAAGTGTTTCGTAATTTATCTCTCGCTGTGTGAGCGAGCGTGAGCGTAATTTCCCCCCACCCCCTTCCTTATGGCATACGGCGACATTTCTCTCTCTCTCTCTCTCTCTCTCTGTCTCTCACTCTCACACTCTCTGTATGTGTGTGTGTGTGTGCATCCACTCATCAATCGTCCGTCTGGCTGTGTGGCAACGTCAGTCATCGGGCTCATTCGCGCGACACCCCCTACCCCTCCCCCTGGCAAACATTCACCAAGCGTGTAACCACAACCTCAACACTGCACCACCCATCCCAGCCCCCACTTCTCACTCGTTGTCAGTCATTTTGGCTTTGGTTTCTTTTTCGATGAAATGATAAATGATGAAAAATGTTGCCGAAAGATTTAAAATTATCCAAAGGAGCAAAGTCAACATTAAATCTATCCCCCCCCGCCCCCAACCCACACCCTCAGCGAAAATGAGCTTGCAAATACAGAAATTACAAATAGATAACAATTTTCATTTAAGGCTGAAGCCCATTCCAGCTGGGTCCGCATCCAGTTCCAAAATTGAAAAACTAAAGCTAACTGAATGGCAGGCCAAGAAATAAAATACAAATATTTAAAACTCATTCATTGGCGACAGTTGTCAGCACTTCAAATACAATTAATATGTTTAGCTTTTTTAATAAATATGCATACACACACACACACACACGCACACACATGCATAAGACTGTGCAACATGATCAAAGGAAAATTAAATAAAATGCACTCAGCAACAACAGCAACAATAAGCAGCAAAAAAACACTTTTTGTCAAGAAACAAAAAAAAAAGCAAAATAAAATAAATCTTCATTATTTTATAATTATTAACAATAATATTCATTGCACATTGCAATTATTTTTACTCATATTATTTATTGATATTATTTTACTGATTTTTTGATGCTGCTCCAATTTGCCAGCTATTTTTGTTGCTGTTGCAATACAAATTGCAGCCATGATTATCCAATCAGAATCGTTACTTCTTCTATATATATATATATATATTGATATACATTGATAATACAAGCAAAGTAATGAAAGCTTCGTGATACACATGAATTTATATACATACATATATACATATACATATATATATAACACGGATAACCCATTAACTGTTAACTCTTTTAAAGCGGATCTGCACAACTTTTGGTCAAACACTTTTGCACTCGAAAATATGAAAATGGCTTTCTTATAGTTTTAATGGGTGGGGGGGGGTTGGCTTGGCACCACCAGGCGATTGTGGGAATGGCAAACCCCAATACCCACTCCACCACCAAATCCCCCAGTTTACGCGCAGCAGCAGCTCATCAGTCTCAACTCTCGAATCACTCGATATACACTTAAATTCCATATATATATACATTTTATATATACATATATACCATGTATAAGCATGTGGATGGGTTTAGGTGTGCGGAGGGGGTGGGGTGGGCAGGTCGGAGTTTTAAATAGCCATTAGCGAAAACGCTTATTAAAAATTTACATTTCATTCCACTTTACAGCTGAGCGAGCGAGCGACGTTGTCGAGAGCTGGTTGAAGGATGTCAAGAGTACCCGACAAGGACGACAAGGACCTGAAGAAGCACAACGACTAGTAGATGACGGCAGGGGGGCTTGGCTCGGCCTGGCTTGGGTTGGCTGCAGGGGCAAGCATGACGACGCTGCTGGCTGCAAAATTCATTTTGGCTCGAGCGGCCGGGCGCACTTCCCAAGCTGGCCCAGCTTCCTGCCTCCTGAGCCCAGAAGGAATCCTCCCATACCCGAGAAACACCCCCATCCCCTCCGCCAACACCCCACGCTAGCAGCCTTTGGCTGATGGGGTTAAATTTTTGGCAGCTACCCGTTGTTGTTGTTGTGTCTTTAGGTGTTCATGCCAAGTTAATTTAATAATAAAACTGAAATTTAATTCATTTGTGGATAGGCCAAGCCAAAAAGCAGACAGGCGAGACAGAGACAGAGACAGAGAGAGGAGAGTGGGAGAGAGAGAGAGGACAAGTGTGCAAGCGAGACAGCGCACGTTGCCCAGTTGAGGTCCATTCTTGAGCGCAACGAAAACTCCTCAGGGATAAGCCGTAACCCTCAAAATTGGCGCCTCATCTTCAACTAGAGCTGACTCAGCTCACAGCCCCACAGCACCCCATCCCATTCCACCCTTAGCCACAGCGCCTCCATCCATCCCAGGAGTTCAATCTGCATTTGTGGAGAGCTGTTGGCAAAACGTCTTTTGCTCGTTTTTAATAATATTTTCCAGTTATCTGAACTCTTTCAAAAACATTTTGATCGCTCGCGGCCATCAGGCTACAGAGCTCATCACCCACCCCACCCCTACCGCCAACCCCATCCACAACCCAACCAGCAAATTCAAAAAAAAAAAAACTGGTTTAATTATTCGCCACGCTTTCGACTAACGAAAATTGGCGAGAGATTGCTTTAAGAACAGAATAGTGCCCCATCGATCCCTAAATAGACATCTCCCACCCCCTCCAACCACCGCTTCCCCGCACCACTTTTACAGCTGTCGTTTTGCATAAATTTAAGCAGGGGATGGGGTTTTTTTTTGTGGCACTTGCAGCCAAATTGAATTGCGTACAACTAACCGCCGAATGCGCGCCGCACAATTAAGGTTGAGGTTTCTATATAGCGCCTGCCCCCCAGCCCCTCTCCTAAGCCTGCCTCCTCGCCACAACAGCAACAGCCCAACTATTCCCCAGCTGACGTGTGGACCGGTTGTTGCTAATAGAGAAAGGGGGGGGCCGAGGTTGGTGGCAAACTGCGGGTGGCAGCTGTCAGTGCGTTAGTCAGTTGCTGTCAGAGCAATCGCTCTCTCTCTCTCTCTTTCTCTCTCTCTCGCTCACTCTCTTACACTCGCTTTCTCGTTCGCTCCTTTTGGGTGCTCTGGGACATGTCTACCTGGCGAGATATCCTCCCTTTCCCTTACCCCACTAGCTGCACCACATAGCCAAGCTCCAAAAGGTTCCAGGGTGCCGAAGCGTGGCAGTAGTGACAACAACAACAACAACAACAACATCATCAACAAGGCTCTAATCGAGGGAGCTAGACTAAAAGATACTGTGTAACCAAGTCTGTACCTGTTTTAAATGGAATATCCGAAGTTTTGTTCCATTTGTGTTATCGGTAATCGATTAGAATCGATAAAAAATGGTTTAACTTGGTCTGCTCTCCATGGTATACAATATAAATACATCTAAATATAGACTCCAAATTTAGAGTCCCTCTGAGATTGGCGCGCTTGTACAGACAGCTAACTCGAATCGGTGGCTAATGCTGACCAAGAATATATATACATAATATGGCATCGAAGATGCTGGCAAAATATAACCATTTGAAATGCGTTCAGGGTATACAAACAACGACAACAGCAGATGAAGATTCGTTTGGGGATTCGCAATGTGGGCACACATAAAACATATTTGCAAAATATTACACACAGTTAGTTAGCTTGCACACACTTACACACACACACATACACCCCCCCCCCCCCCACACACACACTTACACCCACACACATGTAACACAGCAGCCTGCAACCTGCATAAGGATTCAGAAACTAGAAGCACCTCCAAACATAGTATAAAAAATACTCTACAATATGGCATCCAAATTTAGTGTTCAAATACGATTAAGTTTATTATTTAAATTATAAATTCCAATAAAAAATAAAAAAATAAATAAATACAAACATAAATATGCATTTACAAATTAGTATGTAATATCAAATAAAAGGTAAGACAAATTCCGAATTGAAAACCCAATTAATTGGGTAATTAAAATGCAGAAATTTGTAATTATTCAAATATTAATATAAATATATATTTATAAATATTAAAATATATAGTTCTGATCTTTTTTCTTAAATAACTCTATTTAGTCCAGATAAAGTCTTAACTTTCTATAAAGAATATGAAAATTTATGCATTAGTAATTAGTCATGCTAACTTTAAGATTAATCACGGAGAAAACTTAAGTCATATTAAAAACATCCAGTGAATATATATATCACATTAAAATCATTACAATATAACGGTATAATATTCATTTATATAATAATAATAAATGCAATTTAAATCCTTGATAATTTAATCCTTTTTTTAATTGCTTATATTGCTTACTGAATATTATTATAAATATTATTATAAGCACAATTCTTTGACTTTAAGATCTTTGGGTTAAGAAAAGTCGCAAAACCTTTTCAATCGATCAATTCTAGACATTTATATATATACTAAAATAGCAAATTATGTTATATATTTTGCGATTTAAGCATGAGCCATCCTCAGTTGCAGGTGGCCTGCTGCAAAGTGTGCGTAAAAGCCGCAGCAACTACAACTATAACTATAACTATAAATGCATGGAGCACACAGGTCGAGAACAACGTGGCAAAGGACGAACGGGACGATGGGGCGGGGTGTGTGGAGGGAGGTGTGTTGCATGAAGGCGGCAATGCCGCAACGCTTTTTAGCCCCACAACAAAATTTGATTTGTATTTCTGTGGTTTACCTTTGGCCCAGGCCCAGGACCAGGCCCAGGATCAGGCCACGGCAAACGAGCGACAGGGATTGCTAGCTGGCTGGGATGTGGATGGGGCGAGGGGTGTGGGGCCTGTGGAGTTGTGGAGTTGTGTCAGCAGTGTCAGTGGCACCTGGACTTGGTTTTGCCAGTCGTAGATTCTGAGGTTAAAATGTAAAATGCAGAGAATGGATTGTGCGGGTAACCGGAACAATTAAGGAATTTCGCCAGGACGACTCCTCGACCAACGGCTGGCGGGTATGGCAGGAGAGGCAAACCAGTTACCAATTACAAATGGCATACGATATGCCTGCCACGCCCCCTCCACACAGTCTGACCAAAATGATTAAGTAGATTGCAATGACTAAATTTTGCGCAAGACGACGACGACAAGACGACAAGACGACAAGAGATGACGACCAGGAAGCAGGAGCAAATGCCGGAACAGGAGCATGGAGCCACAGGACTCCGCTGCTGCTTGCAGGACATTGGCGTGTTGGCTTTTGTTTCTTATGCCCTATGCATACGAAATTTTTGGCTTTTATTTCGCAGCTGTGTGTGTGTGTGTCTTTTATGCTTCAATATTTCATCGATAGCAAAAACAACAACACCAAGAAAGAACAACTTTCCGAGGCACGCCAAATAAAAGATACTCTTGCCGACCGATCTAAACCTCAACATAAATTTAAACAAAATAAGACGAGGCGATGTTTTCGATGTTTCCATATCAAATTGGCTAATGATGCTGATCAAGTATACATACATATATATATTATGCCATTATGTCATTACAAACTGGTCGACACAATTTGTATACCCTCTGCAAGGGCATCAAAAGGTGGACGACCAAAAACTGCACATTGTCACATTGGGGGCCAAGAGTCCGGAAGTCCGTGAGTCCGTGAGTCCGGGAGTGGGGAGTGGCAAGTTCGAAGTTTCGTCTTTGGGACAGCTGTTGTACTGGCGACGATGACGACGTCTACCTCAACGTCGACGTTGGCACGGAAATAATTGAAAATACGTGTTTGGGTTTTGCGGACAGCGGCATTTGGCTTCACAAGCAAAAGCAACAGAAACAACAACAACAACAACAAATCCAACAAGGACTTCACTTAGTGGCCAGAATTCCCCGCCCAACCACTGAAAAATTCACTCCACATTTCGCCACATTTTACATTTGACAAATTTCCATTGGCTTTCCGAACCAAAGCATAATAAATTCTCCGCCTTCTTCAAATGAATTTTCCACAAATCAAACAAAAAACACAAATTGCACTCTTCCCACATTTTGATTTTAGTTTTTATGTTTTTCTGTTTTGCAACTTTAATTTATAAAAGTTAACAGGTGCAGTTAATTTAATAATGCAAATAAAAGAATTTTAAAAAAAAAGTAAGAAAAATTTGATTTCTTTCCACATTTTGTTTTGGCAAATAATCAATTTAAATGAAATAAATAAAAAACATTGTTCAAATAATAAAAAGTTAAACCAGAAAATCGACAGTCAACCACAATAAATTAAAATATAATAAAATAAAAAATGAATTAATTAATTAAGTGAATAACTTACTCGGATTAATTTTTCACTTTAAACAGTAATTAACAAGCGCAAATTGCAATCAATTAAATATAATAAATATTATTTCATATTTATTTATTACTTATTTATTATTTATTTATTATTTATTTATTGTTTATTTATTTCTTATTTATTTATTACATATTTATTATTTATTTATTATTTATTACTTATTTATTATTTATTTATTATTTATTATTTATTTATTTACTTATTTATTTATTTATTAATTATTATTTATTATTTATTTATTTACTTATGGTATAAATTGGCTGCACTCTGAGATTGCTTCGCTATTTGGCTGAAATTCTTTAAGCCTAAACTTTAAGTTTCGGACTCAAACACACTCTGATTGACGACGAATTTTAATTACCTCAATACAAAATACGACGCAAATGTGGTAAAAACTCTTTTTGGCAGCAAACAAAAAAAAAAAATCAATTAGCCTCGCAAGAAAACTGAGAAAAAAAATCAAAATAAACAATGCCTGACTGGACTTAAGGGGGAAACATGGGTTGCCGGGGGAGTGGAGTCCCACTCTTTAAATCAATAAATCATCTGCAAGCAAATTAGTCGCACTCGAAATGTGTATGTGTGTGTGTGTGTGTGTGTGTGAAGAGGAGACGACCATTAGTCTTGCTTGGACACGGAGCAACTCCTTGGCTTAGAGCCTTGTGCTTAAACCACGTGATTGCCTTTTTTAGACCGAGTATGCGTCCGGGTCGAGATCTGGCTCTGGCCCTGGATCTGGGTGAGGGTCCCGCTTCCAAATGAAATCCATTATATTCATGCCCAACAAAAGGGCGCTGCGACGTCGTCCATGTTCGTCCATGGACTTTGGCGGCGACATAAAAAATTCATTAAAAGTAATAAGCTAATTCCATTCGATCCTATTAAAAATCATTTTCGAATTAAGGATATTTGCATATCCTTAATAAAGTTTACCGGACAATGCGCTCAGCATTGGGTTGGTCGCAAGACAGAGGGGGGGAGGGGGGCGCCTTTGTGACATTTTACAGACAAGTAGATGAGCCAGCTAACTACCCCCCATCCTCCCACCAACCGCTCCCCAACCTTGCTGCTTCAGCCCTCTTTGGTGGTTGATGGCTGCTGATGAGTTGCCTCTCGCCTGCGCTGCTCTTGAAGTGTGTGGGCGAGGATGGGGGGGGGGGGGGGGATTTGCTGTTGGTAGAAATCTTGTTTTTATTTGTTTGTTTACCGTCCGCAAAATGAACGCTGGCAGGCTCTCAGGCCGACAGGGAGGTCTTTGGTCCTGAGCAGATAGCTTTTGAGTGGTTGGGTGTGGTTTGAGGCGGGCGTTCGCCTTTATACAGATATTTAAATTTTATCGCAGGCCGCCTGATTGCCCCGTCAGACAGGCAGCCGGGCAGGACACTAACACACACACACACATACACACGCACGCACACTAACACACCGCTGCCAGGACTCATCAATCAGCTGCAGACTAATTACATAATCTCCTCTTGATTATGTTGGCGCACTTTGTCGTCGTTCGTCCTGTTGCTGCTCCTGTTCCTGCTGTTGTTCCTATTCCTGTTGCTCCACAGCCAAGGCTGGACCACAAGACTAAAAAAAATAACTAAGTTCCTAATCGAATACAGTGAACGCTCGCAAGCAGAACACTTTCAGTGATTAGACATTAAATGTGCAAAAAAATCCATTTTTATTTGTAACTTATCTAAAATGAGATGAAATGAATAAGTTCTGACTTTTATCTAACCTCAAAATAAGAGATGATGATTCTCTACCTTTTTTTTATACATTTTTTCTTATATGCGTTTAATGTTTAATCTTCTCCAGAATATATAATTTTGAATAATTGAGGTAATTTTAATTAATCTTAGATACCCCTCATGTGATTTTCGTAGCGTGGGAGCACTGTACCTTACTCATTCACATGACAATGAAAGTAATACGTAAAGTGGCTAGACATCAGCCTATCAACACTAATCTCAACCCCCCTTTTCTTTTTGGGGTTAGAGATCAAAAACGGCGGCAACTTTCAAAATATGTTTAACACTTTGATTGTTGTTCTTCGTTTCTGTTGTTCTTGGCGCTCATTAAACGAACCCATGAAGGAGAAGAAGATGAAGACAAGTTTGAAGAAGAGGAAGAAACTTGGCGAAGTGACCTTGACATTGAAAAAGTGGTAAAAGTTGAATACTAAAAGTAACTGCAAAATGCGAACTTTGCGTACTGGCGGCCACTAAACTTTAAGGCGTGATACACACACCCAACTCCCCATCCCTCTGCCCCTATCCCTCCCCCACCCCCGTCACCCACCCATCACCACCATCTCCACCCCCAAAAGACACAAAACCCTAAGCAACCACGCCCCCTGCACCGCAGAAGGAACCACCATCACACAACTTACTAAGTAACTTACTCAGGCGCCGAAAGAGAGAGCGAGAGGAAAAGTAGAAAAGTTTACTTTGAAAGTTGGAAAAAAAATTAAACTTACGCCAGTTTTAAGCTACCAAATTTATATAAAATATTGTACAGGAAAGTTGGAGTGTTTGTCTGTCTGTGTGTGTGTGTGTGTATGTGTGTATGTGTGTGATTGTGAATAGGCCGAACGCTGAACTTTGAACCCGACGGCCAGTTTCGAATACCCTGTAAAGTTTAGAAAGAAGTAAGCTGCAAATATATGAAGCTAGGCAGTTCGACATTTTTTAACGATACCAGTTTAATTCAAAGCCAACTGAAATTTAATTCTAAAAATAAATTCTGTAACAGCTTAAGAATGAAATACATTAGTGGAGAAATAAAATTGCAGAAAGTTTTTTCGTATATTTGAATCATTTTATGGAAAAATAATAGCAAAACAGAGATAAAGCTCACAAATAAAGCACAAAATCAATCAAAATTATGAAACACTGGCTTGATTACGTGTACCTATCGATAACACACTGGGTTGCTATCGATATTGAACAGGTAATGCCTTGTATTGCCTGATTAGTGCTGTTATACTTGACATTAACACAGGCTACTGGAAATGAGATCAAACATTATACCTACGAAACATATCGATAACATGTGCTGCTATCGATCATTTCAGTGGAATTGCATACGTTTGCCTAACAAATGTTTTTTGTAGAAGTGGGTTATTCAAAAATAATATTACCCATTTGGTATCTATCAAAAATATTTTTATTTTTTTATTGATTTATTTTATGTTTTTTAAAATCACTTTTGAGAAAAAAGAGTGGCAACTACAAGCACGCCACTCAGCAGTTTACTCATTAAAATATTTAAAAAAATATATATATAAA
Source organism: Drosophila nr. perissopoda 5 BK-2023a (assembly GCA_035044105.1). NCBI lineage: Eukaryota > Metazoa > Arthropoda > Insecta > Diptera > Drosophilidae > Drosophila > Drosophila nr. perissopoda 5 BK-2023a. Next base: position 1,118,405 of record JAWNMK010000358.1, read on the forward strand.
ATAAAGATAATAGGCAAAAAGGGTTAAAGTTGTTTTTGTTGTTCACACGCTGTTCTTTGGGGCCCCGGCTGCAAAGTTTGTTTCGAGACAAAGTTTCGTCTCGCCAGAAACAGCCACGCCTCCCAGCTTCACCACCACACCGCCGCCGCCGCCGCCTACGTTGAACAGCTGTGCTGATCAGCTGACTCACAGTGTGTGTGTGTGTGTGTGTGTGTGTGTGTGTGTGTGTGTGTGTATGTGTAAACATTCAACGACCAGTTTTTTGGCTTGAAAAACTTGGTCACACTCATTCATATTATTTTATAGGCCGTTCCGTCGCCAAAGTTCCAAACAACAACAACAACAACAACAACAAAACTTTTGACAATACCTAATTGCAAACTTTTAGATATCGCGAAAGTGGGCGTGGCTCTGCTGCTCTTGCCGCCGCCTACACTTTAAAGAGTTGCGTGCGACGTCAGCAGCGATGTCGACAGCGGCAAAGGAAGCAGCAGCGGCCGCTTGGCCTATTTTTTTCTCTTGCTTAGACGCAACAACAAAAAACAACAAAAATTTTATCGTTTAGTGCGTCGCAAAAGTTTCCAACAGTTTTTTTTCTATATCTTTTGTTTTTTTTTTTTAACTTGTTCGGCGGCTTTTATAAACCTCAGTGGAAGTTTTTGTGTGTGTGTGTGTGATTTTTTTTTTTCGAAAAGTTACGCTTGACGGCGGTGGGGCGGCTGCAATTTTCATGAAAAATCAATACAAGGCGTCGACTTTAGTGTAAAAAGTGCGTGCATACAGTTCGGCTTTAATTTAAAATTTTCCCACCAATGTTACTAGTTACGCAACCAATCCCCCAGCGCCAGCCAAACCCAAAATAATAGCATCAATCGGAAATCAGGAATCTAGAAAGTAAAAGGTCAACCAACTTTTTATTGAATTTTGTTCTTTTTGAAATCTGAGCTATTTTAACATAAAAATATGTTCTTGGCCAAAGCTAAGAATCTTTATAACAATCTAAAATGACCTGCCATATATCATTCTCGATGGAGAAATGATTGTTATGATTACAGTTTCGAACCGTTTCTCCACCAAAACTCACCTCGCCACCGATTATGATATGATAAAGCTTAATATTTGTGTTCTCGATCATCTGTAGATATACACAGTCCATCGAAGTAATTTGATGACGCGATGATTTTAATGGCCTCATAGCCATGTAGCTCAACATATCCACAAACTGCAATTAAGAATTAATATTATTAGTTTTGTTCTTAACGAAATAAACCAGTTTGGGTACCCCTTACATCTCGCTGAAAGTCCCTAATAATATAGATGACTTGTATGAAGGCGTCGATTGTCAGTGCGCTTGGCTGAACCTTCGAAATATACATAATCCTTTACATTACACTTAATATAATTCATCATTCATTCTACTCACGTTGCCTATTCTTTATTTTGATTATGCGTATTCTGGATAATATTTGTTTGTTAAACTTATACAACTTATAATATTACATTTGTAGTTACATACTTACAGAGTTGACATAACTTTGGACAACAATATCAAACGTACTTTGAACATTTTTTGGATACTTCTCATAAGTTATAAATACAATTTAGGTTCTGTGTTCATATATTTCTTAATAAGTAGAGATAAAAACAAGTAAGAACGCAATAGTCGAGTGAGCTCGCATCTATCTGCATACAGAAAATGCTTGCGGCTGCTGATAGAAATGAGATCAATATGAGAATCGACTTTCGACTATAACTTCGGTGTTACTTATCCGATCTTGATGAAATTTGGGCAATGGATCAATAATGCATATGCATATTATGTGTTGATTAGAAGATTCTGTCTTTAAAATTGTAGCATTATTCGCTATCGGAAATGTATCGATATCATTGAAAGGGTGGCAGTAATCGATCGAGAACCTATATGTCAAAATCGAAGTCCCTAGCTCTTATAGTCTCTGAGATCCGCGTGTTCATACAGATGGACCGACAAACGGACATGGCTATATCGACTCGGCTGTTGAACCTGATCAAGAATATATATATATACTTTATGGGGTCGGAGATGCTTCCTTCTGCTTCTTACATACATTTGCACAAAACCATAATACCCTTTTTACCCATTTCGAATGGGTTCAGGCTATACAAAATGAAGAACCTGAGTTAAGAAACAAAAAAATGGTTGATTTAGGGACAAAACTATGATCAACAAGCCTTCGCTTTTTAAAATCAGTTGAGTTTTGACGAAGTTATGGCATTTTGAAGTTTCGATCTATGCCCATATATCGATACATCGATTTTCAGGCTAT
>JAWNMK010000380.1:0-18865 GCA_035044105.1 Drosophila nr. perissopoda 5 BK-2023a
TTTCGTTTTCAACTTTGAATGTACGATTGATTTAGAGGCAAACCTATGATCAAAAAGCCCTTGCTTTTTAAAATCAGTTGAGTTTTGACGAAGTTATGGCATTTTGAAGTTTCGACCTATGCCCATATATCGATTTTCGGGCTATAATTTTTACTTGTCTTCCGACCTCAAATTTCGTTTTCAACTTTAAATGTACGATTGATTTAGAGGCAAATCTATGATCAAAAAGCCTTCGCTTTTTAAAATCAGTTGAGTTTTAACGAAGTTATGGCATTTTGAAGTTTCGACCTATGCCCATACACCCATATCGATTTTCGGGCTATAATTTTTACTTGTCTTCCGACCTCAAATTTCGTTTTCAACTTTAAATGTACGATTGATTTAGAGGCAAATCTATGATCAAAAAGCCCTTGCTTTTTAAAATCAGTTGAGTTTTGACGAAGTTATGGCATTTTGAAGTTTCGATCTATGCCCATATATCGATACATCGATTTTCAGGCTATAATTTTTACTTGTCTTCCGACCTAAAAAAAAAATAAAAAATAACTAAAACAAATACTAGAAAGCCCTTATACTCAATAAATACTCAATATCTTCATTTTCGTATGGCGGCTATATGATATAGAAGTCTTCTTATAATCCTATAGTACTTTACTTTGACATACATATATACATGTATAAAAGTTTATCCTGATCTAACAAATATGAATATTTCGCTTAATGGGGAGTCAAATTGTGAATGCAAAAAGGAGTCTAGCGAAATTCAAAGTTGATCAATATAAAAGACCATAATAATCAAGAGAATCTCGTCATCACAAAAAATACTAACAGCTTGGATTGGCGACTGGTCCGCTGTCAACGGAGCCACCCAGTCCGAGTTTGTTGCATGCCTCGCCGCCGAATCCTACGTCGCAGTGGCAATGTCCTCTGCTGTTGCAGACACCGTTGTCGTTGCAGTCTTGTGGACAGTTGGGAACCATGCCCACTTGGCGCACTCGCTCCAGACCCAGGCACGTTTGATTGTAGCACATTTTCTGGTCACCACACTTGGCGCCATTGGGCGTCATCCCAGGATCGATGATCTGTTGGTCGAAATTAAAGAACGCCGTGTGGCAAACGAAAATATTATGATAATCGAGGGCATATGACTGGATTGGTTCAGCAAAGTCAATGCCAAACTGGAGATTCTCATTGTAATGGATGCACTGCAGAGTCCCACATAGAACGTTCTCCGGCGTGCACTTCACAAAGCTATCACTCAGTCGATCGTGGCCACAGTTGCCCCTTTTCGAGCCTTCCTTGTTTTGGTGCTTATAGCAGTGCGCCGAGTTGTCGCCAGACGGTCCCCACAAGATGCGGCACTGACTGGCATGCGACCGGCAAAAGCCCTGGAAGCAGTACGCCTGATTATTATCACATGGCTCCGTGTCGCGACGAAAGACATCCGCCGGGCAGTATTCCGACTCGCCGGTGCAGTACTCCGGCAGATCGCATTCGTTCTCCGAGGGACGGCAAGCGCTGCCCGCCAGCTTGGGTCGGCATGTGACGAGATCACAGCACTCGCCGGTGGCACACGAGGCATTGCTGTGCAGCATGCAGGTGTGGGCATTGCAGCAGCTATTCTCACAGTGGGTGGGCAAACCACAGTCGCACTGCTCGCCGGGCTCCACGAATCCGTTGCCGCACTGCGGTGATTCGAATAGTTTGGTGGGTTTATTCCTCAGGCAGTAGTTTATGCCGCGCGAGAAGGCAATGGTCAGCTGATCGATGCTGCAGCTGCTCCAGTGCACCGGCACCACGGCCGTACTCGAGGCGTCCATTAAACACTTCTCGTCCGGGCAGCGGCAATCGTCCGTGTCGTGATCCATTCCTAAATTGTGGCCAATCTCATGCGCCATTGTGTTGGCGACCACTGCCAGAACCGGACTGTGCAGCTTGGTGAAACCGCCGGAGCTATGATACGAGCAAATTGATCCTTTAGGGGATTTGCCTACCACATTGTCTGCAAATATCTCCTTGGTCAGCAGCTGGGCATGGTCGTTGGGATGATCTGCCATCAGTTTTGTTCTGCGATAGTTAATGAAGTTTTTCAGCGTTAATGTGCCATCCTTGGATACCTCAATCTCATTCGATTCGTTCCAGATGACAACGCCCACCAGAGCCACAAAGATATTCAGCGGCACATAAAGCTAAGGAGCGAGAGATGAGGATTAAGGATTAGTTAACTTGTCTGCTGCTGATGATTCAGTCTACTCACTGCATTAATAATGTTGGCCAGATCCTTGCAATGCTGATGCACCCGCTTGGTGTTCCCATCGAAATGCTTGTACACCTTGTTGTCCACGACAATCACCAGCTCCACATAGCTGGAATACTTGTCGGCATTGTATGGACCACGTATCAGTTGACTCTCATCCGTGTGGCGTCGCTGGCGTCTCAGCATGCGTTTGATTTCACCTCCATCCAAGCGATGTGCCACCTTTGGCTGTTCCTCCTGCTCCTGCTCGTGTTCCGTCCAGTTCTCCTCGTGTGGACTGTGGTTGTCATTGCGGCTATCGTAGCCACAGGTGGCATTCTGTTGCAACATGTCCGCGTGTCTGTTAAATATCCAAACAACAGAATATATGTATTTATTTGGGTAATTTGATATTTCCGCAGCCACAAATAATAATAACGGAAGTGCGAGTCGTAAACGGCCGGGCCTCAAGACTCAGATATGGCAAGTTAAAATGGGCAGACCAATACAGCAAATGTTTATTGAACGCAAATAAGGCAAACACTGAACCAGCTAACTTGCGGAGTTGCCCCTGCCCCTGCCCCTGCCACTGAGAACAGTAGAATAAGCGACCTTTTTATTAGATATGTGTGCGTGATATTTCCACATTCAGGTGAAATAACATTCATTGGAAATAATAGATATAGTAATTGGGGAGAAAAGTTAATTAAAAATTGGCCCAGTTTTAAATTGGAAATGAATTAAGATTGGATTATAGTTTATGTTGAACTTGACTATAATATATTGTATTTAACATTTCTTCTTTCCTAAGTTCCTTAAGAAACTGTTTCCTATTTCTGAAGGGAGTAGCACTAACATATAGTTAAGTGTAAACTTTAAACTCTTTATTTAAGTCTCTCTTCGTTGTCCGATAGTTTCTGCCGTAACTCACCTGAGCAGATAGTGGTCATCCTGCAGCCGTCCGCTGCCATTGTTGTGTGGGTGAATGAAATACGTGTCCTGGCCATCGAAGACAACCCCATTCAGGGCGCCATCGCAGGTGGCTAGCGCCACACTTGAATCTGGCTTTCCGCGTATGTGTCCCTGGTGAGTTGCAGATAATTGTAAAAACGAGCCATAAAACCACACACACATGATACACACATAACACACACACGAACAAACTCACCTGATAATGGCATAAATCAACGTCAGTCTTGCTAAAATTGCGCACCACGTAGCCGGAGCCGGAGTCGCCTTCCAGCTGGTTGCTGGCATTCTGATAGCGCAGGAAGTGGGCTTCGGGGAGGAGGCGATCGTTGCGCTGCAGTTCGATTTGGATGCGTTGTCCTTGATGCGTGTAGCTCAGTGTTAAGCTCGGCACATGCAGACCATCCTGGAATACCACCTCACATTAATATTAACCCATTGAAGAGATTTCAATTTGTTATATTTGTTGGATAGCTTTTATAATGATACCTTTGACTAACTACTCCCATTATTTACCGTTGTATCCAGAGTGCCTTGCAAACTGCGCTTAGTGCGTCCATGTTGCACTTGGGGGCGTATCACAGAGTGAGTGGAGAACTCATCAAGGGCTGGAAAATATTCACCAATTTGTGCTGCAAATAGACAAGTGACAACATTTGAACAACAAGTTGACCATTTGAAATTTTAGACAGTCAAGAAATGATTGTTGCAATTGCTGCTATAAATAATACAAGATTATTGATTTCTTCACGTCCTACTTCCAGCAGGCTACGCCTTTATCGCTCACATATGTATATGTATACTTATATGTATATTCAAATTTAATTATGTTATAAAAGTAATAGCTCCCAAATGCCTTGTACCTGCTGACTCACAATTTAAACCATAGTTGACGAAGTAGCCCCACCCTACCTGATAACCACTTCACCACTATTCCATACTCTCCACCTGACCTGGGTTAACCATTGTTTTGTGTCTTGTGTCCTAATGTGCTATTAGTAACAAGGTGTGTGCGTCTGTGGATGTGTGTGTGTGGGTGTGTAAAGAGTAAAAAGCATTGTTTTTTTATGCGTGTCAAAAAATAACTATAATTTATAGTACATTTTATTTGTTACTAAGCTGGCGGTTCAGAGTAATTAAAAAATCACTGATTATTATTCATGACATTTTTACTTATTTACTAGCAGTGGAGGCGATTCCAGGAATAAAGAAAGTTAAGTTTAATATATATATGAGTGTGGAGGGAGGGAAAGTAAATATCTACACAACTGCTTCTAGTCTTTAACCAAATACAAATATTTACATACGAGATGTTAATTCAATTAGCCCTTGGCGCTGCCCGCATTTTTTTCTTTGTTGTTTTTGGATTACAAGTTGTATTTAATGGACATCTTGAAAACATAAAAAGGTTGAAATGGCTTACCTGTGTGCCCTGTGACCTAGTAGATCTTTATTCCATTGGATTTTACTAGTTTATTTAGAATCTATATACATTGGCATACCATTCCGGAGACAACCTAAAAGATTGCGCCTTCACACCAACCCTTCTTCTTTGCGCGACACTTAATTTTCTATGTTCTTTACTTATTATTTGTATGAGATTTTGCATATGGGAAGATTGTTGTCAGAGTTGCGTTACTCACCTTTTGACTCCACGTTGTAAGCTGTGACGAGAGCAATTTGTTGTTGCAAGCATATGTTGAGCAATAGCGACAACAGGGCGAACGGCAATTGAAACGGCAGCCCTTGTTGCTGCAACTGTAAATTTAAATGGGAAAGCGGCCGAGGCATTTTTGTACGTCTCGCGTCTGGAATCTTAAGAATCTAGCAGCAACACACCTCAAGAACACCAAGAATTGTAACTTGCAACGCACACTTCAAGGAAATAAACAAAACTGATACCGTTATTTAAGTGTACAAAAACGGTTATGTTTGTTGTTGCTGGCTAGTGGAATTTGATAAGGATTCAGCAAGTGTAATTTTTAAAATATAGTTAAATTAACTAATCTTTGCATAAGTATTAATTTTGACGGCAATAACTCAATTAAGTTGAACACTCGAAGTTGTTTATCACAGAAATATGCGTAAGCAAATTTATAAGATAAGACCGGAATCACAGCAGCGCTGCGCGCCAACACGACGACAATTGAAAAGAAACTCACAATGAATCCCATTGCGAGCTAATAAGAATAAGCAGCGGCAATTCACAATAACAAGCCTGACGAATAGTTATCGATAAATCGAACAAATCCATATCCTTTCCAAGCAGTCAGTTTTCTGTCATGTAACGCGTTCGCGAATTTTTGAAAGTCAACTGAAAATTCATTTAAGCCTTTGAGTAAGAGTTCTTTGCAATTTTTTTTTAATTTACTTAATTTAAATCGGTGACGACAACTGTTTGACTGAATGAAGATCACTTTCAGGAAGAAAGTCCGCAGAAAATGGTGTTTTGAAATGTGTAAGAACAGTTGCTTAAAATTGTTGTTTATTTTACGAATATTTTAATAGCTTACAGCAGTTATCGATAATAGACAGATCGATAACTGCATGAATTAGTTCATTTTACCACTGCAAAACAAAAAATTGAAGCTGTGCATCCCCGCGCCACATTTCACAGCGCATTTTATTTAAACATGATTTTACTGAACTGACCGTAGAAAGGTAGAAAGTTATGACGAATCGAATAAATGTCGAATTAATTCTTTATTTATTTTTAAATATCGCAAGTGCGCTTTACAACTGTACAACATGATAACATTACACATTTAAGAGTACTGTGGACTATTCTGCATTGAGTTTTCTTTTTGTTAGCTACGCGTTCGTTTTTTGTGACAATTTGACTTCTTTGGTTTTTATTTACAAAAGCATTTAGCAGATACCCGTGTATATATATATATATATAAACAATTTAAATACATATATAAATAATTATAATGAGTAATATATTACTACAGATATCAATAAAATTTCGTACCTAACCTAACTTAAAATATAGAAAGTCATATATTTTGTCTATTTTCGCTGCTCAAAACGTGACGTCAGCGACGCAATATTCGACGATGCCTTCACGGTGGGCGGCGTGGGCGCGGTTGTCGCAGTTGCGGAGGCAGCTGCTCCTGGCGCACGCTTTGCGAGCCCGCCACTAAACGATGGCTTCGCCGACAGCGGCTTGGGTTTCTGTATGGCGAGTTTTCCACCGGCGAAGAGCTTGTTGTCCCGCAACACGAAGCGATAGACAAACCAGCTGATGACCAACAGTGGCAACACAAAGAAGAACAGAATGTACAGGAAACGCGAGATGCTCAGATTGCCTGCAAAGAGTAAGTAAAAAAGGATGGCTTTAAAACTGTAAGAATAGCCAGATGGACATGTTTATCCTGACATATATGTATATATTTGTATGCCTACAGAGAAGACATTTCAAATATAAATATTGACAACATGATTTTTCCCCTTATCATCAAAAATACTTACTGCTTGGATCTGTGGCTGGTCCACTGTCCACGGAGCCACCATGTCCGGGCTTGCTGCATGCCTCGCCGCCGAATCCTACGTCGCAGTGGCAATGTCCTCGACTGTTGCAGACACCGTTATCGTTGCAGTCGTCTGGACAGGTGGCACCCATGCCCTGTTGGCGCACACTCGCCACCGAGAGGCACTGCTGATTGACGCACATGCTGTGTTCGCCACATTTGGCGCCATTGGGCGTCAGTCCAGGATCAATGGTCTGCAAGCCAAGATCAACCAATGCCGTGCGGCAAGTGAAAATCTTTCGATTATGACTGACATAGGAGTGGGATAATACAGCGGCCGATTCCATGCCAAACTCCAAACGCTCATTCAAATGGATGCAGTGCAGCATTCCACAATTCACATGCTCTCGCGGGCACTTCACAAAGGTCTTATTGTGTCGATTGTAGCCACAGTTGCCCAGTCTGGAACCCTCCACATTCTTCTCGTAGCAGTGCACCGAGTTGTCGCCCGTCGGTCCCCACAGAATCCGGCATTGATTGGCATGCGACCGACAAGTGCTCTGGAAGCAGTACGCCTGGTTATTATCACATGGCTCCGTGTCGCGACGAAAGACATCCGCCGGGCAGTATTCCGACTCGCCGGTGCAGTACTCCGGCAGATCGCATTCGTTCTCCGAGGGACGGCAAGCGCTGCCCGCCAGCTTGGGCCGGCATGTGTCGAGATCACAGCACTCGCCGGTGGCACACGAGGCATTGCTGTGCAGCATGCAGGTGTGGGCATTGCAGCAGCTGTTCTCACAGTGGGTGGGCAAACCACAGTCGCACTGCTCGCCGGGCTCCACGAATCCGTTGCCGCACTGTGGCGATTCGAATAGCTTGGTGGGTTTATTCCTCAGGCAGTAGTTCATGCCGCGCGAGAATGCAATGTTCAGCTGATCGATGCTGCAACTGCTCCAGTGCATCGGCACCACGGCCGTACTCGAGGCGGCCATCACGCACTTCTCGTCCGGACAATGACAATCGCTCGAGTCGTGTTCCATACCAAAATTGTGGCCCATCTCGTGCGCCATTGTGGTGGCGACCACGGCCAGCACCTGACTGTGCAGCATGCTAACTCCGCCGGAAAACTCATACGTGCAGATGTGTCCCTTAAGGGCCTTGCCCACCACTCCGCCTGCAAATGTCTCCTTGGTCAGCAGCTGCGCATTGTCGTTGGGATGCTCCACCACCAGCTTGGTGCTGCGATAATTAAGGAAGTTGCGAAGGGTAACATCGCCATCTTTGGATTCCTCAATCTCATTCGATTCGTTCCAGATGACAACGCCCACCAGAGCCACAAAGATATTCAGCGGCACATAAAGCTAAGGAGCGAGAGATGAGGATTAAGGATTAGTTAACTTGTCTGCTGCTGATGATTCAGTCTACTCACTGCATTAATAATGTTGGCCAGATCCTTGCAATGCTGATGCACTCGCTTGGTGTTCCCATCGAAATGCTTGTACACCTTGTTGTCCACGACAATCACCATCTCCAAATAGCTGGCATACTTGTCGGCATTGTATGGACCACGTATCAGTTGACTCTCATCCGTGTGGCGTCGCTGGCGTCTCAGCATGCGTTTGATTTCACCTCCATCCAAGCGATGTGGCACATTTGGCTGTTCCTCCTGCTCCTGCTCGTGTTCCGTCCAGCTCTCCTCGTGTGGACTGTGGTTGTCATTGCGGCTATCGTAGCCACAGGTGGCATTCTGTTGCAACATGTCCGCGTGTCTGTTAAATAACCAAACAACAGAATATATGTATTTATTTGGGTAATTTGATATTTCCGCAGCCACAAATAATAATAACGGAAGTGCGAGTCGTAAACGGGCGGGCCTCAAGACTCAGATATGGCAAGTTAAAATGGGCAGACCAATACAGCAAATGTTTATTGAACGCAAATAAGGCAAACACTGAACCAGCTAACTTGCGGAGTTGCCCCTGCCCCTGCCCCTGCCACTGAGAACAGTAGAATAAGCGACCTTTTTATTAGATATGTGTGCGTGATATTTCCACATTCAGGTGAAATAACATTCATAGGAAATATAAGATATAGTAATTGGGGAGAAAAGTTAATTAAAAATTGGCCCAGTTTTAAATTGGAAATGAATTAAGATTGGATTATAGTTTATGTTGAACTTGACTATAATATATTGTATTTAACATTTCTTCTTTCCTAAGTTCCCCAAGAAACTGTTTCCTAGTTCTGAAGGGAGTAGCACTAACATATAGTTAAGTGTAAACTTTAAACTCTTTATTTAAGTCTCTCTTCGTTGTCGGATAGTTTCTGCCGTAACTCACCTGATCAGATAGTGGTCATCCTGCAGCCGTCCGCTGCCATTGTTGTGTGGGTGAATGAAATACGTGTCCTGGCCATCGAAGACAACCCCATTCAGGGCGCCATCGCAGGTGGCTAGCGCCACACTTGAATCTGGCTTTCCGCGTATGTGTCCCTGGTGAGTTGCAGATAATTGTAAAAACGAGCCATAAAACCACACACACATGATACACACATAACACACACACGAACAAACTCACCTGATAATGGCATAAATCAACGTCAGTCTTGCTAAAATTGCGCACCACGTAGCCGGAGCCGGAGTCGCCTTCCAGCTGGTTGCTGGCATTCTGATAGCGCAGGAAGTGGGCTTCGGGGAGGAGGCGATCGTTGCGCTGCAGTTCGATTTGGATGCGTTGTCCTTGATGCGTGTAGCTCAGTGTTAAGCTCGGCACATGCAGACCATCCTGGAATACCACCTCACATTAATATTAACCCATTGAAGAGATTTCAATTTGTTATATTTGTTGGATAGCTTTTATAATGATACCTTTGACTAACTACTCCCATTATTTACCGTTGTATCCAGAGTGCCTTGCAAACTGCGCTTAGTGCGTCCATGTTGCACTTGGGGGCGTATCACAGAGTGAGTGGAGAACTCATCAAGGGCTGGAAAATATTCACCAATTTGTGCTGCAAATAGACAAGTGACAACATTTGAACAACAAGTTGACCATTTGAAATTTTAGACAGTCAAGAAATGATTGTTGCAATTGCTGCTATAAATAATACAAGATTATTGATTTCTTCACGTCCTACTTCCAGCAGGCTACGCCTTTATCGCTCACATATGTATATGTATACTTATATGTATATTCAAATTTAATTATGTTATAAAAGTAATAGCTCCCAAATGCCTTGTACCTGCTGACTCACAATTTAAACCACAGTTGACTAATTAACCCCACCCTACCTGATAACCACTTCACCACTATTCCATACTCTCTACTTGTGTCCTAATGTGCTATTAGTAACAAGGTGTGTGCGTCTGTGGATGTGTGTGTGTGGGTGTGTAAAGAGTAAAAAGCATTGTTTTTTTATGCGTGTCAAACAATAACTATAATTTATGGTATATTTTATTTGTTACTAAGCTGGCGGTTCAGAGTAATTAAAAAATCACTGATTATTATTCATGACATTTTTACTTATTTACTAGCAGTGGAGGCGATTCCAGGAATAAAGAAAGTTAAGTTTAATATATATATGAGTGTGGAGGGAGGGAAAGTAAATATCCACACAACTACTTCTAGTCTTTAAACATATACAAATATTTACATATACGAGATGTTAATTCAATTAGCCCCTGGCGCTACCCGCATTTTTTTCTTTGTTATTTTTGGATTACAAGTTGTATTTAATGGACATCTTGAAAACATAAAAAGGTTGAAATGGTTTACCTGTGTGCCCTGTGACCTAGTATATCTTTATTCCATTGGTTTTTACTAGTTGATTTAGAATCTATATACATTGGCATACCATTCCGGAGACAACCTAAAAGATTGCGCCTTCACACCAACCCTTCTTCTTTGCGCGACACTTAATTTTCTATGTTCTTTACTTATTATTTGTATGAGATTTTGCATATGGGAAGATTGTTGTCAGAGTTGCGTTACTCACCTTTTGACTCCACGTTGTAAGCTGTGACGAGAGCAATTTGTTGTTGCAAGCATATGTTGAGCAATAGCGACAACAGGGCGAACGGCAATTGAAACGGCAGCCCTTGTTGCTGCAACTGTAAATTTAAATGGGAAAGCGGCCGAGGCATTTTTGTACGTCTCGCGTCTGGAATCTTAAGAATCTAGCAGCAACACACCTCAAGAACACCAAGAATTGTAACTTGCAACGCACACTTCAAGGAAATAAACAAAACTGATACCGTTATTTAAGTGTACAAAAACGGTTATGTTTGTTGTTGCTGGCTAGTGGAATTTGATAAGGATTCAGCAAGTGTAATTTTTAAAATATAGTTAAATTAACTAATCTTTGCATAAGTATTAATTTTGACGGCAATAACTCAATTAAGTTGAACACTCGAAGTTGTTTATCACAGAAATATGCGTAAGCAAATTTATAAGATAAGACCGGAATCACAGCAGCGCTGCGCGCCAACACGACGACAATTGAAAAGAAACTCACAATGAATCCCATTGCGAGCTAATAAGAATAAGCAGCGGCAATTCACAATAACAAGCCTGACGAATAGTTATCGATAAGTCGAACAAATCCATATCCTTTCCAAGCAGTCAGGTTTCTGTCACGTAACGCGTTCGCGAATTTTTGAAAGTCAACTGAAAATTCATTTAAGCCTTTGAGTACGAGTTATTTGCAATTTTTATTTAATTTACTTAATTTAAATCGGTGACGACAACTGTTTGATTGAATGAAGATTACTTTCAGGAAGAAAGTCCGCAGAAAATGGTGTTTTGAAATGTGTAAGAACAGTTGCTTAAAATTGTTGTTTATTTTACAAATATTTTAATGGCTTACAGCAGTTATCGATAATAGACAGATCGATAACTGCATGAATTAGTTCATTTTACCACTGCAAAACAAAAAATTTAAGCTGTGCATCCCCGCGCCACATTTCACAGCGCATTTTATTTAAACATGATTTTACTGAACTGACCGTAGAAAGGAAGAAAGTTATGACGAATCGAATAAATGTCGAATTAATTCTTTATTTATTTTTAAATATCGCAAGTGCGCTTTACAACTGTACAACATGATAACATTACACATTTAAGAGTACTGTGGACTATTCTGCATTGAGTTTTCTTTTTGTTAGCTACGCGTTCGTTTTTTGTGACAATTTGACTTCTTTGGTTTTTATTTACAAAAGCATTTAGCAGATACACGTGTATATATATATATATATATATATATAAACAATTAAAATACATATATATATAATTATAATGAGTAATATATTACTACAGATATCAATAAAATTTCGTACACTGAGCCTTACAATTAGTCATTGAGATACTTAAAAGCACATAAATTAAGCAACGCCTTATAGAACTAACTAGAAGGGGCGGGGGGAATGAATATCAACGACATGTGCCAAAATTAAATTTGTTCGTACCTAACCTAACTTAAAATATAGAAAGTCATATATTTTGTCTATTTTCGCTGCTCAAAACGTGACGTCAGCGACGCAATATTCGACGATGCCTTCACGGTGGGCGGCGTGGGCGCGGTTGTCGCAATTGCGGAGGCAGCTGCTCCCGGCGCACGCTTTGCGAGCCCGCCACTAAACGATGGCTTCGCCGACAGCGGCTTGGGTTTCTGTATGGTGGCCGAGGGCGCGGCTGCCACACCATTGGGCAGTGTTTTCGAAGTCCGCGTAAAGGACTTGGGACGCGCGGCGCCGCCAATGCGCGTCGTCTGGGCAGCTGGAGTGGGAGTCGGTGCTGCCTTGATAGTAGTGGTGGTGCTGGTGCTGTTACTGGAGGAGCTGCTTGCAGGCGCCGGCTTAAAGCTGGAGAAGGCGCGCGATGGCGAAATGTCGGAGCGTGTGGGTGCCACACGTGCAACAGGAGCATTTAGGGTCGTGGCACGCATATAAGTGGGCGTCACTGCCGGCGGTTTGTCCTCCGTGCTGCTATTTCGATTGCTGCCCGCCGGCTTCGGTGGAGCCGGGCGCTGTGGACTTCGGGGCACTGCCGTCTGGTCAACCTCCACCTCAACTGCTCCTGGGAGCGGTGGTGGTGGTGCTGCTGCTGTTGCTGCTTCTGGTGTGGTGGGTTTGCCCGAGTAGAGAGAATCGCCACCATTGAGTTTCTCAAACTCATTGACAATCTCGCCCAGCAAGCCCATATCGCTGCTGGTGGTGGGCACGAGATCGCTACGCTTAAGCGTCTGTGCCGCCGGCGGTATCTCCTCAATGACCGAGTAGATGGCATCGCTGGATGCACGCAATGGCTCCTCGATGAACTCACAATCATCGTATGTTCTCTCGACGGTCGTCTGAGCGGTGGCCACTGGCAACTGGTAACCGGATGAGGTTGTCGACAGAGTCTTCTTGATCACGGGCGGTGGACGTGGTGGCGGTGATTTGGGTCTTGTGCCACCAGCGGGATTGGTGGTGGTTGAGTTCGTCACAGTGCTTTTGGGACGCGCTGCTCCAGGCGGTGAACGCATGGAGCCAAATGTTTGCGGCTGCGTCTTTCTGGTTGGTGAACGCATAGACTGGGTGCGCTTCACCAGATTCTTGGTTTCCTCCTCGCGCGGTGTCGTCTCCGAGTCCGAGTTGGAAGACTCGGCCTGATGCGGCATTGGCACTGGCATCGGTGCCGATATCTCCAGTGTACGCAATCTCTCGCGATCAATGTAGGTCTTCTCCTTCAGCGGCGCTTTCTCCTCCTTCTTGAGGAATGAGGCAATGCGGCGCATGGTTCCATCTCGCTTCACATTCAGCTTGGGATCCACATGCAGCGGCACGGGCGGCGCCGGAGCTGAGCGTGTCGGCGATAGATCTCCAGTGCTGCCCTTCAGTGGCACCATGGTCAACGTACTGGAGTCGAGTGTCGGTTTGGATATGATCGGACGTGCCGTGCAGCCGGGATTCGGTGGTGGCAATGCTGGCGCCGCTCGTGGCAATGTGTTGCTTGTTTTGGTTTTCTTTGCTGCCGACTGCTCAGGCGACTTGACCACTGGCGGCGGTGGAGCTGATCGCTGTGGCACTCCATTGGTCTCCAACTGAACCGTGGGCTGCACAAAGGCCACATTGGGTCCGCTGTAGTTGCTCGCCGGCGAACTGGCATTGTTCAGTGGACGCAGCGTGAATCCCTTGAATTTACCGAACATGCTCGGCGCATTGGCGGCTCCACCGGCGGCGTCGCTCGAATCACTCGGTGACTTTAGCAGGGCCGAGTTCATGTCGTCCGTGCTGCTGGGAGTGGATTTAGGCAGCACATTCGGGCCACCTGCACCACCTGGCGGACCGCCTCCATTTTGATTACTGCGTGAAGTCGGCTGTTTAATGGCGCTAGCGGTTTTCATGCTGCAAAGACAAAGCACAGGATTACTGCTACTGGATCAAAGAGTGGATCAGATGGATATATATATTCTATTTGTGTTACATACCAAAACAAAAGCAGTGCAATTAAAAACCAACACCAAAAGGGAAAGCTGAATAAAGTCAACAGAAACTGGAGAAACATGCCAACAACAAAATGCTTAAGCTGCCCATATATGCTACAGGATTTACAACTAGGATTTTAACTATAATAATAAATGTTCTCTTGCGGAAATATTATTAATTTATTGCACATATCACACGCCTTGAAATTAAGCACTTTCTTGTGTTTCGTAACTACTTTTTTAAACTTTTGCAGCAATTTTATGAGCTTTTGAAATAGCTCCATAGAAATTACTAAATTCAATTTAAGGTGTAAAGCAATTAAATAATAACATTATATTAGCATATGCAATTTAACAACATAATTAAATAATAAATATTATTAATTATAATACTAAGTCGTTCTTAGTTAGCTAATTTACTGTGTTCAGATAAATATTTTCGAATCCTCTTATTATATGGGCGCTTTAGCATGCTTAGATAAGATATATAACATATAACATAGCAGAGACAAGACCAACACCAATGCACAAATAACGGTAAAAGTAAACATTTAGTCACATTTTATTAAAACTGAAATTAATTTAAAATAATGGCACATACATGTCGATAAGCATACTTAACACAAGATGGGAGGATGGGAAATGTGTTATGGGAAAAATCAAAAATGCAATGGGCAGAAATGAGAATGCAACATGCAAAGAATTTTATTTTCTAAGCATGCTCAAAGGGGGCAGTGTTGTTGTTGTGGTTGTTGTTATTGGTATAGTTATAGTTGTGGTTATTGTGGTTGTTGTTGCTGTTGTTGCAAATGGTATTGTTAGCTTTTGGCAAACCTCGCAGGGTCGCTCTGTATAAATTGGGCGCCCTCGGTGAGCGCCAATGGATTTGTGGTTGCATGCAGACGCGGAGCCGTAATATCCAGCCTGCGTCGCATTATGTTAGTATGGTTGTTGTTGCTGTTGTGGTTGTTGTTATTGTTGTTGTGGAATGGAACTGGCGGTGGTGGCTTTGGTGCAACAGTTGTAAGTTGTGACGCGGAGAGCTTGCGACGCAAAAGAGGTGCATGCTTCACCTCGTTGTTGCTGTGACTCTTGGGCATGGCAGGCGGATGCACTGCTGCCGGAGTGCCGGGATTGGACTTGAGACGTGGCAAGGTGGCGTGTATGTTAGTAATTGTGGCGGTTGCAATGTTAGTTTGTGTGTATGATAGTTTTAGTGGTGGGAGTGGTGCAGACGTAGAACAAGTGGTGCTGGGTGAGCTAGCTGTGGAGCAGGAGGAGACGGCGGCGGCACAGAAAGCTGGATTCGAGATGCAACTGCTACTGTTGCAGCTGCTGCTCCTTCGACTGCTGCTGGACGTGGACGTCGATACATACATATTCTCAGCGAGTTTTCCACCGGCGAAGAGCTTGTTGTCCCGCAACACGAAGCGATAGACAAGCCAGCTGATGACCAACAGTGGCAACACAAAGAAGAACAGAATGTACAGGAAACGCGAGATGCTCAGATTGCCTGCAAAGAGTAAGTAAAAAAGGATGGCTTTAAAACTGTAAGAATAGCCAGATGGACATGTTTATCCTGACATATATGTACAGTGAAAGACACCTTATTAGGCACAGAGTCAAAGAAAACAAGTAATTGCCTGCCATAAACTAATCATTAATTATTTTTCAAAAATTCCAAAGACCGGGTAGGTACAGGTATTAACCACCAAAATTAATATATGACCCCAATACACTGGGGTTTCCCCACCTGCTAGGTAGGATTATGTAAAAAAGTAGCCTATTTTCTTTGACTCTGTGCCTAATAAGCTGTCTTTCACTGTATATATTTGTAAGCCTACAGAGAAGACATTTCAAATATAAATATTGACAACAGGATTTTTCGCATTATCATCAAAAATACTTACTGCTTGGATCTGTGGCTGGTCCACTGTCCACGGAGCCACCATGTCCGGGCTTGCTGCATGCCTCGCCGCCGAATCCTACGTCGCAGTGGCAATGTCCTCGACTGTTGCAGACACCGTTATCGTTGCAGTCGTCTGGACAGGTGGCACCCATGCCCTGTTGGCGCACACTCGCCACCGAGAGGCACTGCTGATTGACGCACATGCTGTGTTCGCCACATTTGGCGCCATTGGGCGTCAGTCCAGGATCAATGGTCTGCAAGCCAAGATCAACCAATGCCGTGCGGCATGCGACAATCTTTCGATTATGACTGACATAGGAGTGGGATAATACAGCGGCCGATTCCATGCCAAACTCCAAACGCTCATTCAAATGGATGCAGTGCAGCATTCCACAATTCACATGCTCTCGCGGGCACTTCACAAAGGTCTTATTGTGTCGATTGTAGCCACAGTTGCCCAGTCTGGAACCCTCCACATTCTTCTCATAGCAGTGCACCGAGTTGTCGCCCGTCGGTCCCCACAGAATCCGGCATTGATTGGCATGCGACCGACAAGTGCCCTGGAAGCAGTACGCCTGGTTATTATCACATGGCTCCGTGTCGCGACGAAAGACATCCGCCGGGCAGTATTCCGACTCGCCGGTGCAGTACTCCGGCAGATCGCATTCGTTCTCCGAGGGACGGCAAGCGCTGCCCGCCAGCTTGGGTCGGCATGTGTCGAGATCACAGCACTCGCCGGTGGCACACGAGGCATTGCTGTGCAGCATGCAGGTGTGGGCATTGCAGCAGCTATTCTCACAGTGGGTGGGCAAACCACAGTCGCACTGCTCGCCGGGCTCCACGAATCCGTTTCCGCACTGCGGTGATTCGAATAGCTTGGTGGGTTTATTCCTCAGGCAGTAGTTCATGCCGCGCGAGAAGGCAATGGTCAGCTGATCGATGCTGCAGCTGCTCCAGTGCACCGGCACCACGGCCGTACTCGAGGCGGCCATCACGCATTTCTCGTCCGGACAATGGCAATCGCTCGAGTCGTGTTCCATACCAAAATTGTGGCCCATCTCGTGCGCCATTGTGGTGGCGACCACGGCCAGCACCTGACTGTGCTGCATGCTAACTCCGCCGGAAAACTCATACGTGCAGATGGGTCCTTTAAGCGCCTTGCCCACCACTCCGCCTGCAAATGTCTCCTTGGTCAGTAGCTGCGCATTGTCGTTGGGATGCTCCACCACCAGCTTGGTGCTGCGATAATTAAGGAAGTTGCGAAGGGTAACATCGCCATCGCTGGAGAACTCAATCTCATTCGATTCGTTCCAGATGACAACGCCCACCAGAGCCACAAAGATATTCAGCGGCACATAAAGCTAAGGAGCGAGAGATGAGGATTAAGGATTAGTTAACTTGTCTGCTGCTGATGATTCAGTATACTCACTGCATTAATAATGTTGGCCAGATCCTTGCAATGCTGATGCACTCGCTTGGTATTCTCTCCAAAATGCTTGTACACCTTGTTGTCCACAACAATCACCAGCTCCACATAGCTGGAATACTTGTCGGCATTGTATGGACCACGTATCAGTTGACTCTCATCCGTGTGGCGTCGCTGGCGTCTCAGCATGCGTTTGATTTCACCTCCATCCAAGCGATGTGGCACATTTGGCTGTTCCTCCTGCTCCTGCTCGTGTTCCGTCCAGTTCTCCTCGTGTGGACTGTGGTTGTCATTGCGGCTATCGTAGCCACAGGTGGCATTCTGTTGCAACATGTCCGCGTGTCTGTTAAATATCCAAACAACAGAATATATGTATTTATTTGGGTAATTTGATATTTCCGCAGCCACAAATATTAATAACGGAAGTGCGAGTCGTAAACGGGCGGGCCTCAAGACTCAGATATGGCAAGTAAAAATGGGCAGACTAATACAGCAAATGTTTATTGAACGCAAATAAGGCAAACACTGAACCAGCTAACTCCGGAGTTGCCCCTGCCCCTGCCACTGAGAACAGTAGAATAAGCGACCTTTTTATTAGATATGTGTGCGTGATATTTCCACATTCAGGTGAAATAACATTCATAGGAAATATAAGATATAGTAATTGGGGAGAAAAGTTAATTAAAAATTGGCCCAGTTTTAAATTGGAAATGAATTAAGATTGGATTATAATTTATGTTGAACTTGACTATAATATATTGTATTTAACATTTCTTCTTTCCTAAGTTCCTTAAGAAACTGTTTCCTATTTCTGAAGGGAGTAGCACTAACATATAGTTAAGTGTAAACTTTAAACTCTTTATTTAAGTCTCTCTTCGTTGTCCGATAGTTTCTGCCGTAACTCACCTGAGCAGATAGTGGTCATCCTGCAGCCGTCCGCTGCCATTGTTGTGTGGGTGAATGAAATACGTGTCCTGGCCATCGAAGACAACCCCATTCAGGGCGCCATCGCAGGTGGCTAGCGCCACACTTGAATCTGGCTTTCCGCGTATGTGTCCCTGGTGAGTTGCAGATAATTGTAAAAACGAGCCATAAAACCACACACACATAATACACACACGCACAAACTCACCTGATAATGGCATAAATCAACGTCAGTCTTGCTAAAATTGCGCACCACGTAGCCGGAGCCGGAGTCGCCTTCCAGCTGCTTGCTGGCATTCTGATAGCGCAGGAAGTGGGCTTCGGGGAGGAGGCGATCGTTGCGCTGCAGTTCGATTTGGATGCGTTGTCCTTGATGCGTGTAGCTCAGTGTTAAGCTCGGCGCATGCAGACCATCCTGGAATACCACCACACATTAAGATTAACCCATTGAAGAGATTTCAATTTGT
>JAWNMK010000384.1:0-107480 GCA_035044105.1 Drosophila nr. perissopoda 5 BK-2023a
TGTCAACGAGCGACTGTTCCTGATCTAATTCTCGCAAATCAAGCAGTCCACATTCTGTGGATTTCATTTGATGCGTTTAACATTGTTGCAAATGCACTCCACTCTCTTTCAAATTGCTCATGACTCAAAATAAAATTAATAAATAATGGCATTTTTCACAGCACCCTTCTGCAACAATTTCTTTTTCTCCGTGGAAATTGGATAATTCTGTATGATGTATAATCGGTGTATGATTTTTCGAATTTTTTGTTCGACTTCGTTGAAATTATGACCAAAATTACGCACTACTTGAATGAAATATGCATTTAGTTTGATCTTTATCTTTGACACTTATATGTTTATAGAGCATTCCTGCCAATTTCGATTATATTATTTAAAAAACTTAAAGTGTAGCAAGGAAAAGGAAAAATAATAATAATTAAATATATTTTTGCAGATAAAAATGTTATTTAGATGACTCCGATACAGTTACTATATAGATTATATGGATGGGATAGCATGGCAAAGGTGGATGTGTGATGCTGTTGACGACCTTTTCTCATTATGAAGTTTCCTTTTCCTATTGCAAACAAAAAAGGAACAATTCCGCAAGGATAATTTCCATGATTTTGTCATTCTGCTTGCGAGTTATGAGCAATTGCAGACGGAGTTTATAGGATAAGGAGTTTATATTCAGCTTATAAGTATGACATGAAAGATGGCTTTAAATTTTACTGCAGACATATATATCTATACACTATATCTACTGACAACGATTTGTCATATTAATAATATAACTTAAATGTGAGCAGGACGAGATAATCTCTTCTTCTTGCTTAGATTGCAATTGCTTAAGCAAGTTGTTAACAGGCGATAATAATAACCACATATGTATATTTATAATAATAATTACTTCAACAGTTATTATTATTATAATTGGGGAACCAGCAGTGCGACCCATAAGGTCTATTGCGCCCCTTTACTGAGCCTACAGCTCCTCCATCAACCCCAGCTTCTGCACGAATGCTAGAATCTTTGTTGGGTTGAGGGTTTCTATGTCCATGCTTGCCTAGGATGCTCCATTTTTTCCTAATTAAGGCGACGCATTCTGCTAGGATGTGCATTGGGGATTCCTTCTCCCTTGCACAAAACCTGCATACATCGCTACCATAAATACCTAATTTGGTTAGGTGACTTCTCAGTCTACAGTGTCCTGTCAATAGACCGGTGAATATCCTGATCCTGTTCTTCCACATGGATATTACTTGCTTAAATCGCTTTTGATTGTAGCCACCTAAAAGACTTCTGGCTTGTCGGAGTCCTGGTGCCTCTGCCCAGCTCCGTTCTCGCCTCTGCCTTTCTTCGTTTCTGAGTTGCAGCCGTATTGTGTAGACACACAATACGGTTCAGGTCCTGCCCCCATTCTTGCTTGCTCGTCAGCCGCTTCGTTCCCCGGCCCGGGACTTAGGGTAAGCCTATTATGTGCCCCGAGTTGGTCTAGCTTGGATCTTACTTCGTGGACTACTTTTGATGTTATTTTCGTGCCCCTTATGACATTTATTGCTGCTTGATTATCGGAGAGGATGGATATATCCGCCTTCCGATAGTGCCGTTTTAAGTTGAATACTCAACAGTTAAAAGGCATGGATAATGTAATGCTTACATATAAGCGTGAGTAAAGAAAATACTTATGACTAGGTTTCTGTGAGTGTTTTTCGTTCAACTCCGAATTTGTCTATTTATTTAGATGATGGACTTCAATTTCTTATTGCATCTCTGAAATTATTTGTATTTATGCAAATATATTTTTAATTTAATTCGATTCGTTCCAAAAATGCAACGTAAATCAAAACTACGTTGATAGAATGTTGTATTTTTATATGAATATATATCCTATATCCTAATATATATAATAACAAATAAATCTGAAATGAATAAATGTATAAATAAATGTTCTTAGATTAAGAATTGAATAAACTGATTAGGGCGTGCTCAAACTTTAACTTTTTAGTTGGCAATATGACCTTGGCTTTTGGCTAAACTCATTCTTTTTTGTCAAAGAATCTAACAGATAGGAGAAAGTACCTCCAACCCTTTAAGTATATATATTCTTGATCAGGATCAACAGCCGAGTCGATTTAATAATAAGCGAATAAGCCGAAGGTTTTTTTTTACTGTTCACTACCTGTGCGGTTTACAAGCAATGAGAGTACTTCCAAGCATGCTTATATGTGAGTGCGTAAAACTTGAAAAGGAAATTTTTACAGTGTAAAATGTATTTAGCAGCTGGGATTAGGGTATGTCGTAGTAGAGTTCCCTCGAGTTCCCTCCCTAGATAAACGAACAAACTGGAAATAATATTTAATTAATATTTTAAATAAAATTTCCATGATATGATTTTTGGAATAAAAGTCGAGTTATTTCAATCTATTCGAATGAAAGATATTATTTCAATCACCAAAACTTAAGATTTCTGTTTAATGGTCCAAATTTGACATATTTAGTGGTAAAAGTTTCGCAAAATTAGATGCAATTCAGTTTGTGGGTTAGTTTGCTTGTTTTAAGTCGATGAGAAATGTTTTTAAAAATTGTATGGAATTTTTTACATATATTTTTATATTTATATGTTTCATAAATATTTGAGATACTTTCAAAAGCTGTTTGACTGATTATCACAAGTTTTGGCCAGTGATACATAACTGGGAAATATGACAGAAGTTTGTATTAAATTACACACATTTTTGGTTTTTTTTTAAATGCATAAACTTTAATTTATTTTATTTTTATATTTATTTAATTAATTTACCAGGCTGAAGCTGTAATTTCTCACAGTTAGTTTATTAAATGAAATGTCGTCACCCACAACACTTGATTACATAAATGTTGGGGTTTGAATATTGGTATATTGGTTGGACAGACGGACAGCCATCTGATCGTAGCTTGTTCCAATGCCCAGGAAGAAGGACACTTCCACCTTTGAATATACACTCTGCGAAATTCGATTAAAGGCACTCGATTTTTTCCTTGTAAAATATAAAATCAAATTTTTAAAATTTTATTTTGTTCCACAAGAGTTAGTTATTTTAAATACACGCCAAATAAAAAAGAAATTTAATTTCTAACATAATATTTTTAGTTATTTTTTTTTGTTTTTAAAGTGAGGTTAAGGTGCGAAATTCGATTAAGGGCAGTCACTTTGTAGACATCGAAAAAGTTTGTAGGGCGTTATATGAAATCTGTTTGAATGGGATAATATAGAATTCATTTTGAATGGGAAAGTAAAAAACACTCTAACCTGAGGAGATAGCTATGATCCTGGCTAATCAAATAATTCTAAAAAACTAACATAAAAAAATTATCACACTGTCAGAAAACTGCAATCCCACGGGCTGGGCTGTATAAAAATGCTACGGCATCTAAAATTCTAATTGATTCAAGATTACAAATTTCCAAACATCAGGTTTATCAAATTTTATCAGGTAATAATCGATTGGTTTGAAAGAATTGGAGGTCAAAGCTAGTATTAACGCAAGCACACTACAAAGTCAGATTAAATGTTTCAAAAGAACAAACGTCCAGGAGTGTCAAAATATGGTATTCTCTGATTAGATAATATTTAATTTCGATGGTCGAAACGATTTTAGTTATAACTGGCATGATTTAAAGAAGAAGAGACTTTCTTTTACTCCGAACTGCGCCGGTGGTTTACCCATGCTCTGGGCTGCGTACTGTCATCACAACAGGAACCTGATTTGTAAAACTTCAGGCAGTTCCAGTGAGATCCGAGGGTTATATAAATCTCTTGGACGCAGTTTTGGTGAACTTTGTGGAGCATCAACCAGACCCAAGTGCCTTATTCCTGTCGTGAGTGGATTCGGAACAAGGATTCTAAGCTGTAAGAGTGACCAGCAAGTTCACCCGATCTAAATCCCATAAGGAAACCCGTCGAGTTTAAGTGCGTAGCAGCTACGAAGGCCAAGGAATGTGCCAAAATCCCACTATTTGAGTTCTGAAAAGTTGTTGAATCGATGTCCAATCGAATTTCTTTTAATTATAAACAAATCTGGAGACTGAACACATTATAAATTTGTTATTTTCATGTCATTTCTAATCGAATTTCGCACCTTAACCTAACCTCACTTTAAAAACAAAAACAAGAAAATATATAGAAAATGTTTTTCTTGCCGTTGGGTTAATAACATTTTGTCATTATTCCAAAACGTAGGATTATCAATTATAATTAAAGAACATTTAAGTCTCTGGCTTAAGCTGTGCCCGATTCTTGGTTGGGTTCTCAAATATAAAAATAAATAAATTGAGGTCTGCAAGAATAACCCTGAATTTATCAAAAATGGGAAAAATAATATAATAATAACGTTGTCAAAAAGTATGTAAAAGACAGAAGGAATCATGCTCAACCCTAAAACGTGAATATATATTTGTGATCGGCATCATTAGCTGAGTCGATGTAGCCATGCCAATCGATCAATACAATCTCAATTTGGTTGTTTCATTATCATTTTTTGGTTCCGATAGATAATATCATTTTCGTTTAGTTATCACGGGATATAGAAATGCTCGACCAAGGGGCAACTTTTGCAGTTTTATTATTTATATACTCCATAATTATAGTAAAGATATAAACTTTACTTTGCTGCAATAAATGATGAAAAATATGAAACTAATTCAGTAGTTATATTTGAAATAGCCACAGCTAAAATTTATTATTTCACGCATTATTTATTCAAAATGTTGTTTCCTGAAAATCTGAAAATGTTGCCTTGTTTCAGTGGAATTTGCGATATGTACATAAATTCGAATTGATAAAGCTTGATTTTCGTATGATCCACAAAAAAAGCAACAATGAAATGTAGTCGATTTATTTCATAAAAATTTTCTAATTCGAATGTTTTATTAAACAAGATTTCAAAATGAATACGTCTACAATTATAAATATATTTTTGTATTTTCAATATTTTACTGATATATTAAATTGGTAAAATTCTTATGAGCAAATGTTATTACTTAGTATTTGCATGGGTAGTTTAGTTAATAATAATTATAATAATAATAATAATAATAATAATGATTATAATAATGATAATAATAGTAATAAAAAGAATATAATAGCAAATCCATAACTGACGCCCTCCTTCGCAGCTCTCGCATTAACTCTAATCGATTAACTTAAAAGCAAATCAACATTTTTCTAGTATACGTATGTATAAAAAACAGTTTAAATATTTAATTAATTATTAATTATTAGCTGACGATGAACAAATGAATGAATTATTTGCTTGCCTTATTTACAAATGTTAAGCTTATCATGGATATTTGACTCTCGACTATATAAAACCGAATAAAATGTGAATCAGAGAGAGATCAGAGATCGGCTTACGACTATCAATTTAAACATACATTTCACATACACACTGATACATATATATATATATATATATAAATATTTATATATATATATTTATAATAATTAGGGTTTTTTTTTGGAAGAAATTAGTTATTCTAAGTCAGTTTGCTGTACACTTTCGTCGTCCGTACTCGAAGTGAGTTCATCGGACTGCTGATATTCGCCCGTGATCTGGCAGTCATCCGGATCATCGTCGAGGTCACAGTGCACAAATTCGTAGGGGGGAAAGATGAGGGAGCTGAGCAGGGTTGCCGACGATTGATAAACGGCCGGTGCATACGACAGGCAACTTGTTGCGGCATCCACCACCATCAGGCTGTTGGGTGGTGGCAGCCAACGCTGCGCCATTGTCATGGTGTCTATATCCGTGGCTGGCTCCAGTGGCGCCAACTTCGGTTTATCCTATTTGCGGCGACGCGTCTTATTTCTCGTTGCATCCGCCTCCGGCACCGCATCCTCCAGATCATCGACGCACTCCGCTTGCGCATCGCTGCCCGACTTGATGGCCGCGATGAGGAATCTCAGTTGCATTAGCTGCACGGCTGTCACCCGAGGATTGCTGCAGTTCTCCAGCCACTGCAGGAATTTCTCACCATGCCGGATGGCTGCCAATTCCTCGATATCCGCGTATTTGGCTCGCTCCTCCTCGTCCGTCTTATTCGAGTTGTTGTTGTTGTTGTTGTTGCTGGCACTGACGTCATTGTTGTTGTGATGCTGATGCTGTTGCGTCTCACTGTTGAAGCTCGCCTCCGAATCATGATCCAATTCGGCTCCACCAATTTTATATATAATATTGCTGAGCACATTTTTACACGGCTCATCGCCGCCGCTGTTTAGCTCAGGACTCGGCTCACGGCTGTTCGTCACGAGATTTGGGGTTACGGATTCGGCCAGAATCGGACTCGGGCTGGAGCTGGCTGATTTCGCAGATTTCGCTGACAAATCCTCCGGTTTGCCATGCACCTGTACATCCGTTTCGGGCTCCGCCTCCATCTCAGTGTGATGTGCCTCATTCGAGGAGGACAAACTGCGCACCGAAGGCGACTCCGTCTCCTTTGTGAGCTGGGAATAGAGTATGTTGTCATAAGGCTGTTTGGCGATATTGTCCTCGATGTGCGTCGACTCTGGGGCAGTTGTTGATGTTGCAGCTTGATGCTGCTGCAGTGCTGCCAATGTGGCAGCATTCGGATTGAGTGTCGAGTGCAGACTGGCGCCAAATGCCTTGCACCAATTGTACCACGCCGAGTGCTTCTCATCGAGCGTGCCTGGAGCTGCAGCCGGTGCTGGGGATGTCGCCGAGGGCATGGGTGGCGTGTGGGGATAGGGATTCATTTGTTGGGGAGTCGAGGAGCGTATGGGTGGACTGGTCACACCCATTCCAGCAGCAGCAGCAGCAGCAGCAGCTGCAGACTGTGTTGGTGGATACAGACTGTTTAATCCGAGCATTGCCTGCTGTGATTTGAGCCAGTAGAGCAGGGGATCGTCCGGCAGGCCGGACAGTGGCGCCACACAGCCGACGAGGAGTGGTGCCAGCGATGGACTCGGACTCTTCATGCTGCCAAGATTCGTCTCACAATCGCCGGCTGTTGTTGAGCTGCTGCCGGATGGCTTCTGTTTGGCCCAGTTCTTCACGCTCAGCGCCGGAGTCCGTTCTCGATCCCGTTCCCGATCACCGCTCTCGCTGCGCGGACTCTGCTCCTGCTGCTGACCATTTGGACCACTTGGCTTTTGTGGATTGCGCAGAGTGTTGGCTGTGGCCGCAAAGCTGTTCAAACCGGACATGGCCGCCAGCCCGGGATTGAGCTGAGCGAGGAGATTCAGGTTCGAGGTCAGCTCATTGAAACTGATCGCAAGCGGGGACTGAGAGATGCCGCCAAGTCCTGACAGATGGGTGAGACTCGACAGCGGACTTATCGCATTTAGTGAGGGATCCGCTGGCCCCGATCGCGATATATCCGCACCGAAGACTTTGCTTTTGAATCCCACATAGTCGACGGGCAGTCCGTTGTAGCCGATCTCCGACAGACCCTTATTTGTACTATAGTCGAGGCCGTTCAGCGGCGATCGCTTGTAGGCGAGCTCATCGAAGTTCAGCTTATTCGAGAAATTCAGTGGCATGCCACTGCTGTTGTTGTGCTCCAAGCGTGGCCGCTTCTCCGGCGGACCCAGCAGACCCGCCGAACCGACGCCGCCACCACCTCCACCCTCCAGCTTGTCGACGAGGGCATCGGCGCACATTTTGTCCGCCGCCGATTGGCGGGACATGAAGCGCAGCTTGTCCTCGTTCTTGCACCAGCCACGCAGCGTCGACTCCGGCACACCAATGTCCCGGGCCACAGATGCCTTGGACTCGCCATCGTGAATGCGCTGGATCGCATGGATTTTGTCGCGAGGGGTCAAGCTACGCAAAGGTCGCTTGCCCTTCGTCCCCATGCGGATGTTCATATGCGAATAGCTGGAAATATCCAACTTTAAGCCGTTATCAAACAGTTTGGCTGCTGCAAGAGAGAAGAAAGAGAAGAGCAAAGCAAAGAATTTATATTAATTACAGTATCTGACACACTTAAATTATATATATATTATATATATACATGTGTGTAGAGAAAGTTGGTCTTACATAATCAGTAAAGCTGCCCACACACATATGTTTTGGCTAATTTAAATATATATACACTCAAAATATAGTTAATAATTTATGTGAATTGTTTTTTAATACCAAAATAAATATTAGTCTTTAGTTTGAAGCGTTTTTTATCTCTTCCTGGAGCTAAAAAATATATATATAAATACTAGATATGATGTGTGGGCGTATTATAACACGATTAGTATTTAGTTGCATAACTCTTGTTATATGTAACCATTTTTGCAAATGTTTCAAATTTTTAATATATTGCTTAGTATTCCCCCTCTAATAAAAAATTAATGTTGCTCCCGGAATTCTTTTCAATATATATATATATATATTTTTAACCTCATAATTTACTTACACATTCTTTATAAAAATCGTTAATTTATTTATTGTGTTCATAACTATGAGAGCACATTTGAAAAGTGATTAATTTTTAAAATTTTATTTTAATATGATATTTTTCTTTCTCGCTTCTTTTCTTTACTTTACTAAGTTTCTAAAACTTGCAAATTTAAAAACAACTCATTTGAAATCAATTCTTGTTGTTCATATAAAAAAAGTCTGTACATTTTACTTCATTAGTTCGAATTTATGTACATATCGCAAGAATTGCACTAAAGCAGCATTGGGCAACATTTTAAAAGGAAATTTTAATATCAAAAATAACTGTGGCTATTTAAAATACAACTACAAAATAAAGAGTTGAATAATTTGTATTTGTTCCAGCAACTTAAAGTTAACCTGTGTATGCTAGTGGATCTATGATGAACAGTTTTAACAATTAAGCAATAAAACTATTTATTTTGGGAAGAAAGTAGAATCACAATAGCTGTATTTTCGAAATGAGTTTCGAATGCCTTATTTTGTATTCTTACAGAAATAATTTAGAATCAAGATAAATATAATGTTAATATATTTAAATTTAGGATCTCAATAAATTAAACATTTTTTGACACCCAATTATTACTGTCGAAGAAGAAGTAGAGGAATCGATCCAGATCTTTTTCTGCCATTTCGGAGACTTAATTCCTGGGCTTTCCCATCCTAACAGATATATCGATAATCTCCAACCCCCAACCCAAGGACACTAGCCATGTTCCCACAATCCACGGGGGGTTTACTGACAACTGAGATGATCGAATCTAAACTAAACACCCAATTACCGAAAATGATATTCCCAATTAGAAATCTCTCTCTCTCTCTTTCTATCGTTCTTATAGTCTCTGAGATCCCGAGTCGATTCCGAGTCGATCTAGCCAAGACTCGGAGTCGACTCCGACTTCTGCAAGCTGCTTAGGGAGAAGAAGAACAAGGCGTAGTTGAGGCAAAGCAAGTAAAGAAGAAAGAGTTGAAAGAATTAATTACTCTGGTTGGTGACACACTTAAGACGCACACGCACCACGCAATACGTGTGCATATGCATATGCATGCGTGTATGTGTGTATATATTTGGGTGCAGCACATAGCCGAAAATAATGCGTTTCCATTCGTCAGCGGCGACTACATGCCAAATACATATGTAGAGCCAAATGCTCAATGCGCGCGCCATATACTTTTTACTTGGGGTTGTTGTGACAGAGGCAGAGGCAGCGACAGCAGCAGCAGCAGTGGGAGCAGAGGCAGCACCAGCAGAGATGGAGCAGGTCGCACGAAGCTCCAATAAAATCGCGTCGCGCTTTAAAGTTTTACGGACAGGTCGCGAGGTAGATGTAAATAAACCGCACACACACACACAAATATATAATATACAAAGTTGAGCGCACACAGTCACACACACACACACACACACTGGCATCAAAAATTCTCGCACGGCGAAATGAGCTGTGTCACGCCCCATGCCACTAAATACTCGCTGGCACGATGGTGACGACGTCGGCGAGGTCGCTGGAATGCCAAAAATCAAAAGGGCTGGGACACATATACACACACAGGCGCACACACACACACGCACACATAGAGACAATGGAATATGCTAATTGGTGCGTTGAGTTCGCGCCTGCTCCAAATTGCAGTCGCGCGAGTATCTACGAATAAGCAACAAGAACAAGCCATTCGCCAACGTCACCGTCGTCACATCGGCTGCGACACGAGTGGGACCCGAAGCGATGCGCACGAGACACGACACGATTTATGGCTTGTTGTTTACCTGCCTTCGTGTGCATGTATATATATATATATATATATATATATATATATGGGGAGAGCGACAACGACAACGACACCAGTCGACTTTGTCGTGGGCAGCTCTCCACTACTCGTCTGCACGCAAAGCGAAACAAAAACAAAAAAAAACCAACCCCACAGCACTGCAGTACCCAGTACTGACCCCAACCATGCTCAATCGCCTACAGCCTGTTGCTGTCCCCACCCCCAAAAATCAGCAGTTGCACCTAGCAAAAATAAGAACAACAGCAATGCAATTCAGAAATGGGAGGAATGAGAATGGGAATGGGAACAGCTTGGCCAAGCCAAGCCAGGAACAGCTGAAAGCAAGCCTGAGACTTGAGATGATGGCTGGCCTGGCTTGGCTTGGCTTGGTTTGTACCTTGGGAGCATAGCAGAGCAGAGCCGAGCTGAGCAGAGCGAATGACAATTTGCTCCGCCTCCGTCGCCGTCTCGTTTATCAAGTGCGAGGCATGCAAAGGAGACTTTGCCTGGCAGCCGTTTCAAGAAGGAGCGGGACACGCGATTTTAAAATGAAAAACACGTTTTGCGCATGACTGACACATGATTTCTTTCTTTCTTTCTTTGTGAGCACACACACACGCACACACACACAACATCTCCTGGTAGGTTGTATATGTAAAACAAAAGTTTCGCAAGTAAGAAGACGACACATGATTTGCGTGTGTGTGTGGGAAGAGTGCAAAGACAGCTAAGAGAAAGAACTGTTCCTTAAGAGCACCGAGCAAAAGGAGTCTCCGGACGAAGAGTAACAATTAGTGTTCACCAAACGTTGTTAGTTAATCATATCCAAGAAATGCATATGTATGTGTGCATCTGTGCATGGTGTTTACTTAAATATTGATAGGCAAATATTTTGATGCAGTTGTGTGGGTGTGTGTGTGCGTGTAAATAATTGAGATGAATAGTATACGACGCTATATACCAAGAGGCTTTATTTGAATGCAGCTGCATACGGACGTATTCAAAATATATTAAGTTTACAGTATGCATATTTATTCCAGGATATATAACAATTTTAAAGAATTTTAAAAAAATCTTGCAGGCTAAAGTCAAAAGCTGCTGAACAGAAATCTGCATACGAGAGCATTACTAGATAATTCATTACATTATGTGCTTTCAGAATGCATTCGGTAAGGTGTCGTTTACTAATTCGCTGCTGGCTAGTTAAGGTTAACAATTGCTAATTAAGATCAATTTTACATTGGGTATTTTTCCCTTTGCTATAATTGAGTGAGAATTAAATAAAATAGATTATTGATATTATAATTAAGAAATAAATAAATAATAAATACATAAGTAAATGCATTTGTATGTGTATGTGTGTGTGTGTGAAATAGTTTAAGTGAGGTGTATTTAGTAATTGCTAATTAAACTTAATTGGTTTAGTAATTAATTTGCTTCAATTTTGTTATTAAGTTGAGTAAGAATTGGATTAAATAGATTATGTATGAAGTAAATAACATGCGTTGAATGTAATTATAATTTAATTGGCTTATTTACATTAGCGCGATTACTTGTGATCACAAGTACATAGACGCAAGCATATACATATGTGTGTGTATGTGTGTGTGTGTGTGTGTGTACAGGTGTGTACATGCTTGTGCCCTTAACCTTCATTTCAACTCACACACACACACACACACATAGACGGTCATAACCAATGGAGTGGCAAATAACTGTGTCGACTCGCCACTTGCCACATGCCACTTGCCACCAAAGCTTACACACATATATTGAATACAACTTTTACAACTGTATAAAAATTGCAAGGTTTTTTTTTTTTTTTGCTATTCAACACGGCCAAAGCAAAAAGCTCGAGCAGAAAGAAGAAATTTTACTTTCTCTTTCGCATCGAGTCCAATCCCAGCGAGCCATTAAACTTTTCACCAACCGAACTGGGACAGAGTATGAAAAAAAATAAAAGAAAAAAATCGGGTAACAACAGCAAAAGATGAAAAAAATATATATGTGTATAAAAGAATTACAACCAAGTTTGCTCATGTGTGTGTGTGTGTGTGTGGAGTATGTAAGAATTATTTGTATGTATTCAGTGTGTGTGTGTGTGTGTGCAGCAGACACATTTACAGACGAACTCCAACAAACACACACACATGTAATGACGGGCCGGCCGGCCGTCCATTATTTATATACATGTCTCTGTGTGTGTGTGTTGCGATTTTTCCTATATACAATTATAATTTTATTGTATTTACTACTATTTTTATCGTCGCTTTGGCCTCGCATCGAACTCATTCAGACACAGACTTGGAGGAAGCAGACAGGACTGGACTGGACAGAACAGGATGGGACAGAACTGGACATGACTGGACGGAGCACACAGTCTGCTAAATGCAGGTCAACGACAGAAACTATTCGGAGTGTATTACCAATACATACATACCAATACACATATATACATACATAAGTATCTAAGGCACTGCATTTTTTTCCCCTCATGTCCATTTGAGCTAATACAAAAGTGTATGAAATGGCTTAAAGAGGAGTCACACCAAAATGGATATAAAAAGTTTGCTCTTGTCTGCCACCGATTAATGTGTGTTGCAGCAAAGCACCTGTTGCAACTCAACAAAAAGTTTTACTATTTTAGTCAATTTTAGTTTTTGTCTTCTTGGCAAATTATGGTCAAGATTAGGGGACTTCATTTGTCTTGAGCTTTGTCAACAGCTCAAAGCGTGATAACTATATTGAGTTTCAGATTATTATTATTATTATTTTTACTATTATTATTTTAGTATTTTTTTTATTATTAGTACTATGTTATCTGTTATATATTGAAATATTACTGCGACCTAACAGGTCTATTGTGCCCCTAAATATTACTTACTTAGTTTCAATTTAAATATTACTTTTTGTTTTTCATTTAATTAAATTTTTGTATTTTTCTGTGTCAACTGATATTAGTCGAAATTAAATAACCAACAAAAATAATCATTGTGAAAAGCTGCATCGATCTACTTTACCAATTTGGCAATATAGGTTTCTATGCAAAACCCGTCTAAATATATCCATCCTGTTTATTTCTAAATTGAGCAAAATTTTTGTTTTTCAAGATATCCGTTGCAAATGTTTGAAGCAAAACTAGCAATATTTCATCATAATAAAAAAGCTTATATAAATCTGTAGAAATATTTTCTATCATTAAAGTTATAACATTTGATTTCTTTTATTTTTATTTTTAAAAAATCTACAATTGATCTTTTTTACAAACTTATTTTTAAAAATGATTTTGGAAATATTAAACTATTTTTTTGCTGATGTAAAAATAAAAAAAAAGCGCCAAAAAATCTCTAAATTCTTTCCTTTGATTTTTTTTCAAAGCTTCCCAAAATTACTTACGGTTGTGAATCACATCTAAGACTTAATCACTTAATAATAATAAATTAAACATTTTCCAAAACCGAAGGTTTTGCTTCAATTTTAGATAGAGTTTAGAGTTGTAGTCAAAAGTTTATCATTTTCAGGAGTTTATCCTTTCGCGCATACCTCGTGAATTGAGAAACTTTAATCGTAAGGTAGCTCGACGATATGGAGCATCTATAGATCATATATGATGAATATATTAAAAGTCTTATCAAGATTTTTATTGATTCGGCAGATTGTTTTCTGTGTTTCGCCAATCCTTGCAGTAAATTTTGAATCATTTTACATTTTCACTTTACTTTACTTATACTTAATTTTTTGAAATTTTAATTTAACTATTCACTTTTAATTTTATAACATTAAATTTGCAAATTTAATATTAATTTTAAAATGTAATTTTTTATATTTTATATTTATTTTTTAAAATTTGTAAACTGTTTTTAATTCACATTAATAAAAAAGCATTCAAAATCAAGAGGGAAATGTTTAACTTGGTTTATACATTACGCTTATACTAATGATACTCTGTAAAGTGATTTCGTGGAAAGAGGTGCATGAGTTACTTTCTTAGTTAATACTTCAGTTATATATCTTTTAATAGATGAAGATAATTTAATTATAATATTATCTACCAGCTTATATCTAAAAAAGTTTTGCGTCTGCTACAAAAGAGTCTTTTTCAGAAACCAAAATACTTAATTAAATATTGACAGTAATTAAATAATAAAGGAAAGGCAGCTCCGATTAGAAGTCAATATATATTCTCGATCAGCATCAAAACCCTATTCGAACTCATTCCACAGAAGTGTAAAACATACAATTTTAATTAAATTCATTCGTGTAGATTAACTCTTAAGCCTTATCAAAAACTTTCGACGTTTAAAAAAAATAAAAATTTTTTCCATAAATTGATCACAATTGCTTAAATTTGATCAAGATCAGTTTCGAAAACTACACTTTGGTACAGGGTATCTCATTTATTTGTTTAATACGTGAAACTGTAAGTATCGAGTCCAAAGCACTTGAGTTATTTTTTATCCAGGTTTTTTTCTTCACATAAAGTGAAAAGCATCTAATCTAAGCTTAAAAAATAATTCTGTTTCATAAAACTGTTTTTCACGATTTTCCATTGATAGAATTTGCAAAAAAATTCAAGCCAAAAATAAAACTTCAATTCAAATTTCTGCTTTTCGAATCCTTAACGAGTAGGTCAATAATCCAAACAAATTAGGGAGTCACAAGAAATTTGAATATTTTAAGATAGATATTCATTTCTCACACAAATAAAACAAGGGCTTTTTCATAAATTGCAAAAAACTATACAACACTATTTAAAAAAAAAAATTTGTTTATAAAATATTTACTAATTTTCAATACAAACCTTTTTGTGGCACTTGAGCAAAGAAATGTTTGTCGATTATGAAGAGTTGGGTTTTTATTTAATTGTTTTGTCTGTTGAACACTTTTCGTGATGATCACAAATATTGAAATTGTTGTAAATCACTTGAAATCCTTTTTGTTGTTGTTTTTATTTGCGTATATGTAATATATGATTATAATTATATTTCTAAATCACTAAAGGATGCACAACTCTTTTGTTTATATATGCAAATCTCAATGGTTTCACACACACATTTAGAATTTGAATAGAATTCAAAGTTGTCTCAATTAGCTGCGAATGCGCCAAGGAAATTGCGAAATTAGCCGCGACAGCGAAGGCGGAGGCGACCGAGACAGCGACAGCGATAGCGACACAGAGAGCAGCGTGTTTGAGGCGACCGGCTATCGGAAAGGATATGACCGCTATGCCGTCCAACAGTGTCCTGCGAACCGAAACAGCGAGCGCCCGGCGACAAACTACCGCGACTCCAGCCAGTCAGCCAGCCAGCGAGCGAGCGTGCGGAGCGCACAAATATCGTGAGCGAATTTTTATTTCATCGCGGCGAATTTCCGCATCACGACTATATTTTCTCCTTATGTGTGCGTGTGCCTATCTCTGCCTGTGTGTGTGAGTGCGAGCGAGCGAATGAGCGAGAGCCGTGCACGTGTATGAGTTTGTTTACACTCGTATGGTCAGTTTTGTTGTCGTTTATTCTGTTTCTTTACGCCTGTGCGTCTGTGTTTGTGTGTGCGTGTGTGTTTGTCTCTTGCGCACTCTTCTTGCTCTCTGCCCGTGTTTTTGTCGCTGTGTTAGTGCATTCGCGGCCGTTTTCGTTGACAGCCAAATGTACAATGATTAATAACGGCGAAGACGGCAACGAAGACGCAGCTTGCTCTCGCTGCCGTCGCTGCCGTCGCTGCCTACTCTCAGGGACACCAGGCTGGACAATAACGTTATACACGCACACGGACACACACACACACAGATATTTGCACGCAATTTTCAGACACATAGGCAGCGACGACCACGACGTTGACGACGACGACGGCGACGACGACGCAATGTTCGTGCGGTTGGCCGATCGGATGGTCCGCTTAGCGGGGGGTGTTGTGGGGGGGGGGGAGTACATCCTTTTTGGCGGCAGCAACAGTCGCAGCAGCAGCAGCAGGCCTACTTTCTTCTGCTCATATATTCAAATCTTGCACACACACACACACATGCCCATATTTATATACGTGTCGAAAAGTCTTTAGCTCATGTACATGTATGTGTGTGTGTGTGTGTGTGAAGTAGAAGAAGTAGAAGAAGCAGAAGAAGTACATATGTATTTGTAGTTTTTTGTTTCGGTCGCTTGGTTGGATGGATGGATGGATGGATGGGCCCGTTGCTCGAGAGTAAAGCGAAAACGAAACGAGCGAAATCAAATGCTGCATGTGTGTGTGTGTGCGTGCGTTTGCTTGTGTTTAAAGTTGTTGGCGGGATGCAGGGTTGTTGTTGCCGGACAATGTCTTGGCCCTTTTTTAGCCAGCATAAATACTTATGCGTGTATGTGTGCGTATATGTACGTATGTATGCATGTGTATGTGTATGTGTATAGGCGTTACAAGTCATGTAGAAATATCAGAAGAAACCACCACATACAGGAGGGACGGGGAAAGGAACAGGGACAGGGAATGAAGCCATTTATTAACGCCACGCGAAACACACGTTGGTGTGGTGGGGGTAGGGTGAAGTAGAAGTTCGAAGCGCAAAAAATAAACACGAATTTTTTAGTTGACAAACAGGCGAACAGGTGTTAATTAAGCAAATGCACAATACAAGCAAACCAATCAAATAATTAAATAAAATAAATAAAAAAAAATAAACCAATTAATAAGTCTAAGTTGTTATTATTTATTTTTTTTATTATTTAATTTTGTTTATTTATTTCATGTATTTATCGCTTGCTGCCTCCCCATTGTCTTTAGTCTCAGCTCAAGTCTCAGGTTTTTATCGCTTTGTTGTGATCTTTGTCCTCGCCGGGATTTACAGTTAATCGACGACTTGTCTCTTTTGTTTTACTTGTGTTTGTTTTGAGCGAGTTAAGCATCTGTCCTTATTTTTTACACGCACTTCTCGCTCGGTTAGCCAAGTTAACAATGCTCGACATCCGTTCAGAGTCGCCTATTTATATTATGAGAACTCCATTTTAAGCTCTCTGTTTCGGGAATAATATTTTGGCAATCATTTCGGGTTGAGATTTTTTTTTTCTAAATTCATTAAAAATCGACCACAGAAGTTAGAAAATGAAAACACTTGTTTTTTTAAAGACACAACTATAAGCAAATGTGTGTAGATTTTCTAAATGTCAGTGTTATTTTTTTATCTGAGTGTAGATAAAATGATTAAAAGTGCTCCCGTCCGATTAGGAGATACCCTAAACCCAACGTTGAATAAATATATTGTAAGTTCGCACACAAAAAAAAATGGGGTTGTAAAAATCAAATATTTACACGCTGTGCGTTGACCTTAACGTTTAGTTTTCAAAACTTTCAAGATATTTTTTATTTTTTTTTATGATTTGAGATGCCTTTTGGCAACTCACTTTTAATAAGTTAGAAATTGCTAGAACAAACCCTTAAGATACACTAAAAAAAGTGATTGTGAATTGATATTTGGGAATACATATTGATATTCTGATGGTACAGACCAAAGAAAATGAAATAAAAAACGTTCAGTATTTTGATATTGAAGATATAATATATTTTATGCCACAAACCACAACCAAATCTAAACTATTGAGGAATCACTGAACACTTTGTCGATTACAAATATGTATCTTTAACACCAGATCAATATCTTTTCAATTTATCGATAAGTTTATATTAAATAAAGCCGTTTTATTTTACATAATTGTATGCCAGATCTAAGATCTTTCCGACGGATTATATGCAAAGTTTTGGTGTCAGGGTACCTATCGTAATTCTATATAGTTCTGTATAAGAAATTTATTGCAAACTGCTAACATTTAATTGGAAAATTGGTAACAACAAATAATAACTATATGAATGTAAGTCGCAATGTGAAGAAAACACTTCTACGTCGTAATTGTATGAATAAATTATATATTTTGAGGAACTTATGACAACTTTATCAAAAGTCGAAGACTCTAAAAAATAGTAAGAAATAAAATAAAATATTATTTTATTTAAAATTTTCAACTTATTTAAGACATTTTATAAAAAATTAAAAATATGAACAAGAAAAAAAATGGAAGACTGATTATTATTTCATTTTTATTCAATGTCAACTGATATCAGTCGACACAATAAAATTTATGAAGTAAAAAAACCAACTTAATTAAAATAAAAATGAAATTCAGTATTGAAATATAAACTAAAAAATAAGAAATTCTTAGAAAATTTCTTGGGGTTTCTAAATGCAAAGTGGTCCAAAATTTGAAATAATTATGAAAATTATAAATAAAATAAAAAATAATAATAATATTTTATGAAAGCGAATCTGCTAAAATAAGAATGTTTTTTATAAAGAATTCTTATTATTTTATTAGTTTTTTTATTTTTTATATATTTTTTATATTTGTTATAGCTAGCTGAATATTAAACAATGTTTTAAGGTTTAGCATTTGACAAAGTTGCTTAACAAAGTGGATTTATTTTTTAATTAGAAGACAAGTTTTTTTTGTGTTGGTTTTTTAAGTAAGTTCATTTGTAAGACAGAAGGAAAGAAAGAAAACCTAAGAACCTATTTGTTTATAACGGATGAAACTTTCTTATTTATATATACATATATATATATATATATATTATAATCCTGTTTCCTTAAGTTGCTATGCGAGATAGATGTACATTCCAAAATTACAGCCCAAAGCTCTGATAGTCTATTTGTTGGGCGATGCTGCTGCTGCTGTGCATGAGGTGCATATAAATATGATTCGGGTGTAAGTTTAGGTAAGCAAAGACAATGTACTTGTTTTGTAGATATATATGTGTATCTATAGTGTGTATGTATGTGTATATATATATATGCATGTCTCCCAATGCTGGGCAGCGTATTCAAATGCAATTTGATAAGGCTGAAAGAAGCGGCAGTGACTAAGACTAAGACAATTGCCGGCTGAGCGTAATAACAAAACCAAAAAGGACAACAACAGTGTTTTGGGCCGAGAGCTGTGAGATGCATTTTGAGAAATCGCTAAGAATAGCTTTTGCATCTGACAAATATGCATGAGTATCTCTACACACACAGAGCCAGAAATACACACACAGTATACAGCAGAAACAATAATCACATAAGGCTTTACCTAAAGCAGAGCATCATCAGCAAGAAGAAGAAGAAGCAGCAGCAGAAGAAGAAGAAGAAGCAGCAGCATACAACCCTGTTGCTAAAAAGCCAGCCGATTGCTTGCCTGCTTGCATGTGGGCTGAAGATTGAGTGTGGTGGAGGTGGAGTTGGAGGTGGAAGTGGAGGTGGGCTCGCTTCATCCATCGTCAGCACACACACACACACAAACAGTCTTACACACTTACACACATACTGGACTTGAACATCCTTAGCGCAAATTTCGTTGCAGCGAAAATTTTGAGTTGCTTTATCGCAAGTCACGTATGGAGGATATAGACACACTCACACACACATGCACATATACATACAGCTGCGGTCAAAATAATAGTACTTGTTTGGGCAAATGAAGAATACTGAAGATAAGTAAACATTAAAAGATGGAATAGCTATAAAAATACGAACAAAAACAAAATGAAAGTCTTCAAGTTTATCACAAATGAGAACGGGTCAAATTATGAAAATTCTATCTGGATATAGGCAATCAATACTTAAGATTAGTGGACATTAAAAGATTTAAATATTAATATTCATCACAATACTCATCATGTTTGGCGTATTTCTACAGAAATCTATGTCCTTTTTAAACTCTCCCAAAGCTGGAAATTACTCATCACCGTGACTCCTTTTCTATAGAGACATTGCTGGTGTCCTTGGAGTTGGTGTCCTTTTGAAATGTTCTAATTAATGGCATCTCATCCGTAACGTGTGGTAGCATCAATTTATCCGTTTTTATAACATAAAAGTTCCGATTCGAAATTACTTCTTTCCAATATCTGTCCGACTGGGTAACAAGTGAAAATCTAGGAAATCATTATAGAGCAAGTGTGTATAAAAACATATAATGTGCTGGGCGATCTTCTTAGATACTGTTGTGGCTCTTGGTTCCCAGTTTTGGATTCGTCCGATCACCATTTGTTCAATAGTTTTTTAACTTTTTACATAATATTTATATTCTTGGACTTCTATCTAATGGTTTAATATCTCTGGGATGTGCGCCCATAGTCTCGGCCATGGATGTCACATTGTAAAGGATTTTTATAATAGCATTTAAGAATGGTTTACGAATTATCATGATTTTCCAGGAAAGTTTCGATTGCAATAGTATTTTCCCCGATGGGAAACCAATCATTTGCTGTTTGGCAGAATTAAATTGTTTTTAATATTGAAGATATATAAGAGGTGTCGATGTTCAGTAGTGCAATTTTTGCCGCGGCCCATTTTATGAGTCATATTAAGTCCACCAAAAACAGAAGAAAAGCAATGGGCATTGGTAAAAATACAAAAAACGGATGTG
Organism: Drosophila nr. perissopoda 5 BK-2023a; assembly: GCA_035044105.1. NCBI lineage: Eukaryota > Metazoa > Arthropoda > Insecta > Diptera > Drosophilidae > Drosophila > Drosophila nr. perissopoda 5 BK-2023a. Next base: position 20,621 of record JAWNMK010000384.1, read on the forward strand.
AAGAGATATATCGAAGAGTAGAATGGTGCAATGAGTCAATGTGGATTATGAAAGGAGCTATGACCATATTATTTTTATTATTAATTATTTGCAGTCTCCTATTATGTTGACCGCAACTGTACATATGTGTGTGTATACTTCAGATGAATACTCAGCTAGCAAGCAAGCAACCAACTCAACTCAACTCAAACGACTGGGCGACCAGCCGACCAAGCAATAATACCAACAAACATACGAACACACACACACTCACACACACACACACACGGACAGATAGACAGACGGACAGAGCGACCATTGTCCAGCAAAGCGAAAATTTATATTTTCGTTCGGCTCGCTCAGCAGTGCAGAGTGTCGTAGTTTCTCTAATATCTGCCAGCTCCTTGCCAGATGCTGCAGGGAATGTCCTTCATACAGCGGCCGATTTGTCGTCCAGATACAAACAGCGAACCCCCCACTCCCCCCCGCCAACAAATCGAGCAACCCACCAACCATCTATCCACCAATGTCCTGTGTGAAATGGCTTAGTGTGTGTCTGTGTGTGTATGTGTGCACAATTACGAATTCGTCGTTGTCCTCAACTAAACTCGATTCGTTTTCACCCAAGCCTCGCTGTCACCGTCGCCCACTATTCTCATCATCATCAACAACTCCCCCTCACCACTCTTCACTCCACCCACCCCCCATCCCCCCGGCACATATGCGAAGGAAATTTTCGCGTGAATTGAAAGATGAAGGCTCATGGGGCCGGGCGCTGGTCACCAACACGGGTCCTTGTCCGGGTCTGGGTCCCGGTCCGTGTCCGAGTCCGAGTCCGAGTCCGGTGCCGTCGATTCAAAACCCGCGTGCTCAAATCGACATACAAAAATATACTTGTGTGTGTGCACGTATGTGTGTGTGTTGGTTACATATGTGTGTGTGTGTGTATAATTTTCAGCATATAACCGGACTCTGTTGGGGAAAGCACTTCTTCTTGCATTGTCTTCCTAGCAACCTAAGACGTGCCAAATATGACAAACTATTTCAGATGTAGTCCTTCTGCTCAGAGATCTGCACTTTTGTCATTAATTTAAGTAAATCGATCGATTCTACAACAGTAGTCTAAACACTCAGAAATAACGCCCTGATTTTAGAAAATTCTCTTACGCTTAATGCCAAGGAATTCGAAATTGTATTCATAAAATGTTGTTGTATCTTTTTTATAACTATGCTCAATTTTTCTAAAAATGTGAATAATTATATTTGTTTTTATTAGTATTACACTAATTTCTTACATTATATTTTTTAAGTTTTTTTTACAGCTTTTTTTGTAACTTAAGTTATTATTAAACATTAGTATTTTAAAATTCCACGCATGCAAACATTTTAGATAGTTCTTAAAAATGTGTATTATTTAATTGAAAATAATTTTTGATGCAAAATTGATAACTTATTTCCGAATTTCACACTTTTTTTTAATTCTAGGTTTTAATTTATACCTTTTTAAATTGATTTCTTAAAAATTAATAAGATATCTAAAAAAAAAAACTTAAGGAAACGGTTTTAATTTACAGATATTATTTTTAGATATTATTATTTTTAAAAACTACAAAAAGAATTATTTTGAGTGATTTTTATATTTGGATGATTTATTTAAAGCGAGTGTGATTCATTTTCTGAGTGTACAAATTAAAAAGGCTTCAGGACATCTTGGAGAACTGACAAGTATTGCTGCAAGTGTGCTACCAATAAATGTTCCTATAAAATATTTTAAGCAAAAGTACAAAAGGCTTAATTCGTGGCTGTATCGTTTTTACAACCATATTAACCAAATACTCATTTATTTTCTTCCCCCTCAAGTCTTTGTCATAGCTGACTTAGGAAGTTAGACTTCCCCAGTCCAGAATGGCAATCTAGAAGACACCCTTTATCCTCCCTTAAGTTTCATTCGTAGTGGCTTACTTTTTATAGTAGCTTCAAAACGGCGAAAATTCACTTCAATCAATCAATCAATATTTCGCCATTAATTGTTGTTCCATAGACAGTGTTGGGAAACGGGGTCAGGTTATTAAATTCCTCTCAATCAGTTAATCTATAATTTATTCGTGAAAATAAATATGTGAAATACTTAAATTTTCCAGGATGGAAAACGCACTTGTATAGGGATAGTAAAAAGATTATATTTATAACAAAAATATTTTTATTATATATTAATACATATTTATTTTAGTTATTATTGACATCGATTGATTAATAAACGAGTTAAAAGTTAAATTTGATGGTATTAATAACAAGTCGATCTTAAATATTGAAGATTAGAATTAAGAATTAGTTTCAATGAAACAAATTAAGATATTAATTTAGCAAACTTAATCAAATCAAAATTCAATATAAATTAGAATTGCTGCTCCTTCAACCTTCAAGCTTTTCTCTAAAGGCAGAGATCTAAAAATTATATTTGTCATTATCATTTGACCAGGGGTTATTATCGATTACAGAAAATAAACTGGATTTACGTATAAGCACTGAGATCATCGTGGTCAGACAGGTGTACAGAAAGACAGATCGGTAATATAAACTCGACTGATTATCAGGATTAGGAATAAAAAAACATTTATGGGGAAAACATTCAGTTCTTTGCCGTGTTAATTAAATTTGAAATTGTTATGGTTAATTTATATATATATTTTTTTCATCGATTACTAAGATCGTCCTCCAAAATAATGTTCTGCCACGTCCACTCATGCTCCTGAAATTCACAGAAGCCTATATTTAACGCAATTTTAAAGTCAAACTTGGACAGTAAATTAGTAGTATTTAGTAGTTCTCCTTCAAAGATCGGCATTCCTTGATTACACCCACCCTGATCTGTGGCACCTGTTATCAGATGGTATTACTCATGGTACCAGAGTATTTCGTAGTCGATTAAGCCCGACTGCAACGATTTGACTTGTTTATCTTTAGGTTTACAACAACTTCTAATTTACTGCACAAGTAACAATGTTGCTTAAAACTACTTTATAATAAATCTTTAACTTTTATAAATGACTTTAAATAACTATTGCAGAATTAATAAATTTAAAAAAGTCCGCATAATATGCAAAACGGATGCTGTTTGAATTTTAATTATTCTTAACAAAAGTGAATTTCTCTTTCAAATCTCAAAAATTTCCTATTAGCTTATTTTGAATTGTATTTAGTTATCGTTGATACCATTTTGTTTTCTTTAAAGATTTCTAATTCAATAAACTCGAGATATTAAACTATCTTTCTATTAGTAATGCACTGTCGGATTCCTTATAATGATTTAAAAGTGAGTAAAAATAGTTAACATCATTTATTTTTGGTCACTTTTAAAATACATCAAGTGCAAATATATCTTTGCTTAGTAATATATATATATATATATTCGAGTGATGATCAGTTTTCGTATTTGGACACTGAGCTGCACCTGTCGCACCTGTCGCATCTAAGCATCTACACACAGAACTACGCACACGCCCTTTATTTCGATCAGTTTGCATTTGAATGGCTTACGCGCAGTGCTGATGAAAATTTGCAGCAGTGCGCAAATAAAAACAACAACAAAACTACACAGAAAAAAAACACATTGCAAAATCTGTATAATCCTCCTGCTGCGCAGCTCTAGGCCTGGACGCCCTTAGTTAGATGCTACCTGTCCAAGCACCCTACTCCCAATGCCCGACGCCCGAATAAGCCCTGTCCCTTTTTTGAACTCGTCTGCGCCTCTGCCTTGGACTTGTGTGCTAAGCTAAGGCGATTTGAGCAGACGAAAAACCGCAGCACTCGCAAGTTGTTATTTTCTACTCCTCTCCTTCTCTTCTTCTCTTCTCTCCCCTACATCCAGTTCCTTACGTTTCGTTTCGTTTCGTTTCGTATCATTCTATTCCACTCTCGGCTGCTGCTGCTGCTTTTGCTGCTGCTTCTGCTGCTGCTGCTATGATTTGCATATCGTAGCTTGCTTTGTTTTAATGCGTCTGTCTCTGGCCACCTCAGCAAGCAGCACCATTTGCCGATTCCAGCCGATGTCCGAGCTCTTTGTCAGCTACCGTTACCTGAGTGCGTGCGTCTGAGTGTATGCATGCGCTAGTGAATGTGTGTGTGTGTGTGCTTGCTGAACAGAATGCGCCGCGTAAGAAGAAGAAGAAGGCAAAACGTGTGCAGGCCGAGGAGAGTCTGCCAGTTGTCCTTCCAATCTAAGCTAAATGCTCCCACTGCCACTCGTTGCCACTCGTTGCCATCGTTGCAGAAAACACACAGAATTTGAAACAATTGAGGAGCCAGCGGAGGAACGATGGGCAGACGCAGCATTTTTGACCACCATCTACTGCTGACCACTGCTGCAACTACATCCACATCCACAGCCACATCTACATCGACAACATGCTTACGTTTAGTTCTGCCAGCGTTGGTTAGACAGAGATACCCAACGAGTATGCGAACACTATGCGGTAGACAGAGAGACACATAGAGAGCGAGAGAGAGAGAGAGAGAGAGAGAGAGACAGCAGGAGTCGAATCTTTCTCAAAATTCAACTATATGCATAGTGTAAGGCAAGACATGCCTGGTTCGAGTCTGAACTGAGTCGAGCCACATGCAAATAACGCAAATAACGCAGACAGATGCAGTTTTTCTTCTTATGTATTCTCGCTGCTTTGCTTGCAGCTTTGTTAAGATATTCTTTGCTACCAAGATGAACGTTGGCCTGGTGGGTGGTTGATGCCAGCAGGAGCTAGGAGCTAGTAGCTAGCATATATGCAAGTTCAATCAGCTGCTAATTGCACAACGTCCAAGACTCTGTATGCAAGTACATAATGGGCATATCTATATCTATATATATATGTGTGTGTGCGTGTTGCTTAGTTGCAAATGCAACTGCAGCATGTGCAAACACATACACATTCATATAGATTGCATATCCAGTGCAGCTTGTTAAATGCAGACACAGCAGACACGGGCATCTGCTCGAATTTCATTATGGTTTCCTTACTTTATCAACTATTTCTATTTTATCGTCGTACAAATATACGCCTTTTTCAAAACCTCGAAATATTATTTTCTATATACTTGATAACTTTACCATAATACACCTTTCTCATTTACTTCAACTGGGAAAAAGATATATTCCTTAACCTCTTCGAGTAATCGGTTAACAATTCAAAGTCGTCTATTTCTGTAATCTATAACTCCATTTTAAACTTATTTGTCTCCCTCCCATAACAACTATCTTTTATTTTGGTCTGATTGGTCTTTTCCCTAAATCCACGTTGGAATTAAAAATTCCCAGAAATTTTATACGTGTTTTTATGCTCTGATCCGAAGGTATAAACGTAACTTTTTTTTCACACCATTAGAGACTTCAAACATGGAACATATACTGATCTGTGCTCGCGACAGTGTGTACAAATTGGAGTGCTACGACCACTAGAAGGCTAAGAAATCGATAAAACCGATAGTCGCAAATCGATAAAGCCAGATATCTCCCACAATTTTAAGGCTACAGTAACCAAATTTGGTCGATAAGTTGTTAGCGATGTCCTTCAAAGATCGGTATATGCTATGCGCCCACCTCAGCAGTATTTGAATTAGATCGATAAATACGCATATCTCCCACAATTTTCAATATTGAGTCACCAAACTTGGAAAGTAACTTGCTGGATCGGCATATACATTTTTAGACCACACCCACAGCAGACGTCCCCTGGCTGAAGAAATCTGAAATGCGCATATCTTCCAAAATTTGGAAGCTAGAGTCACCAAATTTGAAAAGTATGTTACTGATTAGCTCCCTTGAAAGAATGATATTAAAATTGTATGATCAGGGCCACTCCGCCTCCCAAAACCGGTACACCTGTTAGTGTTCGTTGATAAGTCCATATATCTCACACTATTTGAAAGCTATAGTCATCAAATTTGGAAGGTATATCGCTAGTAACACCCTTAAAAATCATAAAAAAAAGTTGCGGACCATGACCACAGCCATAAGAGCTATAGTTACCAAACGTAGATGATTACTAGGAAACTCCTACAACATTTTTTTGCCACGCCCAACACCGCCCCCAAAATTCACAAAATCCCATAGCTACTGCAATTTTAAAGGCAAACTTGGAGGATAAATTACTATCAACTTCCTACAAAGATCGGTATTTCTTGGCTACAACCACCCTGTTCTGAGGCAGATGGTATTACTTATTGGTAGCAGAGTATTTCGCAGTCGATTACGCCTGACTGCAATAATTTGAATTTAAATAGCATCTACAGTAAGTTTGACTAAATTTAATATATTTGGGTTTTTTTTTTCTATTCGGATTGCTTTTTTTTTTTTTTAATGATATTTGAAAGTATACACATAAATTGATGATGAGACTTGTTTTTTGAGGGTTATAAAAAGTGAAAAACTTAAATTTAAAATGTGGGAAATATCTTTTAGATAATGATAAATTGGTGAAGAGGGAGTTGGTCTGCGAAACGGTATTCAGTTTATCAATGAAAGACGAAGGTAGACATGAACATCTGTCATTATACTGAATACTTGCATTGTTAATACAAATTGTTAACCAAGTTTTGAGCTAGATTTACCGCTAGAAGCAATACAAAAAGTAAATCTTGACATCTATTGATACTCATACGAATTATATAAATTGAATTTATTTGTACTCTGTTTCTGTAGTCAAAATAAAATGGATTTTTAGTGCCTTGATAATTTAAAAAATAGATCCAAATAACTAAGGAGCTAGTATTTTTTCGATTTATTTATAAAATGATCACTGCAGCCGATTATAAATGAGAACATTCCCTTGTGAATCGCAGTGATTCTGCTTTTATTATTATTATTATGATTAAATGAATGGTTATTAAATGAATGATATACATATATTTCCCAATTGATTTTGAACTTTTTATGAGTTTTGTCTGAATATCTTTGTACGAAATTAGTTTACAAATATATCGATCGATTGTTCTCATCAATTTATATGATATGTTAAAAATTCGTATATATACCAATTTCCATCGATTTAGGCCTACAACTGTGAGATTTCTATGCAAATAAGTCAACAAAATTCTGGCAGATAACTTGGCTGATAGATAGATAGATACGCACATAAATATTTCAATATATATATATTTTTCAAGACCTAGCTCTTACAGAATCAGATCGACTTGGCTGCTCAAGAATATGTATGCCTTATGGGGCCTGATAAGTTTTTTTTGTTGTATATTCTTACCAATTTTAACAATTTTCAATGAGAAGAGAAATAAATATTGCTCTCAGAAATCGATTTATATAGTTATTAGGAACAGGAGAGCTAACAAAATCTAATATTCCAAATTTGAAATCTTGAATTCGGACTAAAAAGTTATTTCCGAAGTTGGATGATATCTCAGTTTTTCTGACACTGGATGGGATATGAGATGAGATGTGGGTCAAAGCGTAAAAAATTATATTTTCGCAATTCAGTTTGGGGTTAGAACTGGGTTAGAAAGGGCCTTCCTAAGATATTTAGTGTCTAACATAAATTCCAAAGTATTTTTTTTTGGTATGTATCTTAATTAACATTCGAAATATGAGCGCAATAATAGCTATAAGAGGTCCTTAATGATATACTTATTATATAAGCATTTATGTAGTAATATATAATAATATAATATATTTTATAACGATTTTGTTTCAAATATGAGAAACTTCCTTGGGGAAGAATGTATTTGAATACGAGAACAAATCTTGCAATCGATTGTTCTTTTGACAGTTAAATACAATAGTCCGATCCGATTACATACTTATTACTAAAGATACTTATAATGTTGTATAGTTATTATACATAGCTACAGTTAGTTTCAGTTCCCAGCATCACGGGATTATTACACCAATACCCAGATTGTACACTAAATTTTAAGAGTTGCAACCGCGAAAATCGCTGCGTCATTTCGATTCTGCCACTTGTCCGAGAACGAGCAGATTCTGAGGGTACTACATCAAATAGGCAAGAAAGAATATGTATGTTGACATTTGCGCAAAAGCATATGTACATCTATTGATTTTAAAGGACAGCGTTTCTTTTTGTGTCTTAGCTAACGCCGCCTGCTCTATTCAGACATTGTTGCTGTTTCATTATACTGCAGTGAAGGGAGAGCAAAATTGTCAACACTGCGGCTGCTGTAGGCTGGTCGACTTGTAGGCTGGCTGGTAGTCAGGTGGTAGCCTGGTTGGGTGTTGGCTTGGGCCAGGCCTGTTCGAGTGTCATGTCCTTTGCCGACTACTTGTAGACAATCAAAGTACAAGGAAAGAAAGAAAAGCGCCAGCGATGTAAAACACAAAAACGCGATTTGGCGCGCATTGAAACCGGTGGGTGAATAAGTGCGAGTAAGTGCCAGCCACGTGAGAAATTTAAAATACCTAGACACGAGAACATATATCTACACTATATACACTCCGAAAAAAATCCGGACTGAAATTTAGAAAATCGCCCTAAAAATAAGAAAGCTTTTCTTGTTTTTCGAAATAATTTGTAGATATATGGAAAAAATCTGCTGTACACTCCGCCTACAAAGAACTCGAATCCCTGTAAAATCGTATTTTTTTATATTTTATAAAATTTATAATATATATGAATATCGAAACTATATTTGTACGTGAGAAATCTTAAAACACTTAAATGCTTTACTTTAATAGCTTATATATATATATATATATATGTATATATGTGTATATATAATCAAAATTCGAATATACGAATTCTTCAATTATTATACATAGGAAAAATACACTCTGGCAATTAGATCGATTTTTGCTAAAGTTTAGAAAAATTCACCCTGAAATTAAGTTATGCAATTCCTGGTTTTTAGAAAGAAGCACTTAGAAAAAATTACCCTAAATTTAATTAAATCGCCTGAAAATAAGAATACCCCAAATAATATATTTTTTCTATTTTTATTTAGAAAAAATTTCTAAATATTAGGAAATAAATTTGTATAATTTGGGAACGCTTTTCTAAGTCCACAAACCACAATATGTTTCGAATTATTCTGTTTTATTTTTTCTGAGTGTAGCCAATACAATAACGATGTACGATTATATGTATGTAGAAAACACACACTTATCTTGAGCTTAAAAAATGTCCTGTGACTTAAGCCCGGGATGAGCGTTGCGTTCTGTGCACAGGTACGGGTAGAACAGGAAGCAGGTCAGCAAAGTTGAATTCTATAGCCATTTACACACAGGACAAGGATACGTCTTGCCCAAAAGAAGAAGCAGAACAAGGAGAAGGGGATGATGGTAAATCTGTCGGTTTCGGTTGAACGCACACAATCGCGAAATTTTCATCAAAATAGAAAGCAGCATGTCGCGCGGTCAGCATCGTTACCGTTGCCGTCGACTGCGTCGATGTCTGCGACAAACGCTGTCGTCTATGGAAGAGGACATATGAGGCAAAGGACAAGGACAAGGAGAGCCAAGCCGAACCAGAACGTGTAGAAGGACTGCGGCGGCTCCCTACATCAATCAGAGCGCAACCCCGCGACAATTCAGCTAAAATCCGCAGTCGCCACCCTGCGGCAAAGCAATAGCAATGCTGACGCTGACGGTGACGGCAACTGCCACTGCCACAGCCACAGCCAAAGCAACACAAATACCCGAACCCTTCGCATTTCCTATGCACTCAGCAAAAAAAAAAAACGCCCTAAAACTGAGAAAGTATTCTGCTTTTTTTTTTTTAAATAATTTCTAGATATACAAAAAAATTTCGTAAAATTATAAAGAATTTTTTTTGTATTTATAGAAGTGATTTTTCATTAGTTAGAAATATATTTTTAACAAGTGCATAAAATATTGATACGTAAAACCAAATCTTTTGAAATAATTATTTTTGAATGCGAGAAACATTTCATGATATTGTAAACATATTGTAGTTCTCACTATAATTTCGAATTTATTAATCCAAAATGCAAGTTTGAGTCTTTCTCAAAACAGAAATTTTCTTTTCTTAATTTAAGGTTCGATTTTTCGAAAATTTCAAAACGTGTCAAATATTCTGAGTAATTGTGTTATGTAGAATTTTTGATTTGAATTTTTTTTACCTAACTTATAGATAAGCATTAGGAGGATTCACATACATTATTTAAATATAATAAATAAATATACATAAATATAATTTATAATTCAATTCGAAAAGTCTTAAAATCTTTTTGCCATTTGAACTCTCTTTTTTGGGCAGACAACAGCTAAATTTCAAAATAGCAGTAAAAGAAATATTTTTTTTTATTTTCTGTATATACGAAATGATTTTTGCTAAAAATTATAAATTTTTACTTTTTAACAATATTTTATGTTAAAAAAAGCGTTCTAATTTTGAAATAATTTTGCTCGTATACATACGTACATATCTACAAATTATTTAAAAATACTGAAAATTTCCTTAAATTATAAATGGCTTTTTTTACTTTTCAGAATTATATTTATAAATAATTTATTTAGTTTGAAAGTTAAAAAATATTTAAAAAACATAAGATTTGTAAAGTCAAGAGTGATTTTCATATTAAGTAGATGTTATAAATGCAGTTATTTTCTGAGTGTATAGGCATCGCGGCTTTCAGCGTGTGCAGAGAATTGGCACTGACTGACTGACGGACTGTAGAGTGTGTGCGGATGCAAATGGAACACACATACATACATATATATATGGAACATACATATGTGCATGGACACGTGCATAGACATGCATGCATATGTATTTGTATAATGTGCGAAGGTATAACCGTCTCCTGCTCTGTCCCATGCCCTGTCCCTTCCGCCTTGGATGCCAGAGAACAATGCATAGCAGCCCACTTGAGTTTCGAGCAAGTGGCAGACATCGGTGGTGCAGAGTCACCTCCTAGCCAAGTCAACCCATTGCGACCGAGTGGCGCAATTTTGCGTCAGACTCCGTACCAACCCATAAGCACCACCCTGCCGCCAACCCTTTGGCCTGTGTCATATTGGCACAAAGAAAAAGCACTCGCTGACTGGCAACGACGACGACTCCTTGCAGCCTTACAGCCCGGCCAGCCTCATGGCTGAAAACGATTCAGTGGTCATGAGGTGACGTCTCTGGTACTGCCAACGGCATTTGCTCCTGCTTACCATGTCCAGTTTAAATCGCAGAGCATTCGCGGACCCACCTCACCGCCCCCACGACAGAGGACACGGCATGGACACAACATTATTCGTGGCCAGAGCAAAGCAAACTCAACGTCAAATTCACTGCCATTGAGTTTTTGCTTTAGCCGTGCACCTAACTGGCTAGTAATACTTTACTCGCCCCCCTTTCTTCTCATCTAAATGGTTTGTTTCTTTGAACAAGCACTCTTAGAATTTGCGACGTTGCATCAGCATCAGCATCTGTCTGGACCTGCACATATGCCCCAGACTCCAATCTCCAATCCCGACAGTAGTTGTCTGATGATCTGATGCAATACGCGACCGTCTATAAATATTTGCCTTCAAACGTACACTCAAAGAAAAATAGCAAACTAATTTATATATTCGCCATGCGTTTTTCACCAAGTGTAACTCACTTTGTTATTCAGAAAGTATATTTCTAAAAAACAAATTTTTCTCTTTTCTTATTTCAGGGTACAATTTTCTAAAATTAAAAAAATATATTTATTTTTCAAGGTGCTTTTTCAAATGTGTTCAATAAATTTAAACAGTTGCACTTTAAGATTTCATATATGCAAACATTTTAAATCGATTTTAGATTTAATTTCATTTGAAAAAATTTACGATTTTTCGGACTCTAAACAGGTGAACTCAAATATAAAAATCGAGATAGTTAATTTTATTCATTTTATTTTCTGAATTTTGGCATTGAATATTTCCAAAAAATAAATAAATAAAAACCATATCTTTGGGATGGTCGATTTAGGGCAAACATTTCTAATTTTGAACATGTTTTTTTAAATAAAGAAATTAATTCATAAAACACGAAAAACTTTCTAGTTGCATTTAGACTTTCCAAAATACAAGAAAATTTTTTTGTTTGAGTGTAGTTGACAATTTAAGAAGAAGACAATTTGAGGCGTGGCCATATATTTTAACAAATCGTTATAAATATTTATGTATATTAGGATCAGCAGTATTATCATTATTAGAGTTTCCAGTGCTGGCATCATGCAGAATAAAGTTAACTTATTAAATCGAATGCGTGACCCTTTTTGAGCAACAACCACCGTTATGACCATCATCACCATCCCCATGTCCCAGCCACGTATCCTGCATGGGTCAAAACTCAAATGCGAGATCCCGTCACATCGCGACAATTCATCCCCCTATTTCTTAAAAAGGACCTCGCCATATGCTGAAACCGAAGGGGGGTGATGTGAGCATTGGACGCGGACATTGTAGGTGATGCCATATGAGATGCTACTACGCATTTACCGAGTTGGGAGAGCAGCGTTCAAATACGCGAATGCCTTTAATGGCAATGTGTGTCCTTATTTGGTTGTCACTTTTTGTGTAAACTGAACTAGAAAACTTTCCATTGGCACCATTCAATTGTGCCTTGTGTGGCTGCTGTGCTGGAGCTGGATAATTCAGTGAAATTCGACAAATTTTGATTGAATACATATCCAAGTTAGGTCCTAGGCTCTTTACCTTTACAAGCCATGGCCAACCGACCTTCTGGCATTTCATTATAAATTTTAATTACCAAATGATTGCTCGAATGGAAAAATTATATGATATAGTAGTTTTGGAAAAAAGGTTAGGTGTTAGATAAAATAGGGGAATTTGTGTCGCATATGTTCGTAAACAAAAACGATTTTCGTACAAGAACTCATCTTTCAACCAACCACTCAAACTGAAAATTAGAAAATTAAAAAAATTTTTATAGTTTATAGAAATAGTTTCTAATTTGACGAAATAAAAAAAAGGTATTATTCTTAATAATAGAAAATATTTCTAAAATGTATAAATGCACACTTTTATTTATTTTATAAAGAATGCTTTCTTTGATTCAGAAAGAAACAAAATAAATTGGATTTCCTTATTGGGAAGTCTCAACTGTATATTCAGTTCGATTCCACGAAAAATTAATTAATAAAAAAAAATTAAATACATTTATTAATGGTCTAATTTGTTTTGTGAAATCTAAACAATTACTTACTTAACAAAAGAGGCTTAGAACGAATTCTGTGTACAAATATGGAAAAAATATTTTTGGAAAATTTTGTTCAAATTTGATCCTTGTATTAAGAAAAGATTAACATTGATTTTAAGAAAGACACAATCTTGATTTTTAGAAATATACTTTCCAAATAAAGTATGATATTTTCTGAAATTTCAATGCAACTTTGTTTAACTTATTATTCGATTGATGGCAGCATATTAATATTAATAAATTTCAATTTAGTTTGGTGACTCTTGTCAAATAGGTTTCCATTTGAACTTGATGCAAGTAGATCTCGTGAATCGAGCAAAAATTTAATAAATGCTGCGATTTTTTGCATGTATCTTGTATAAACATAAATATGCATATGTAAGCGTATGTAATTATCAAGAAAACACACAAAAGGCTAACAAAAGTTTGGCCTGACTGGCGTTGCGGCCGTTGATAGCTATGTATCATCATCATTGGCTGGGATTGCGACGGTAGTTGGTGGCATATTATGGTGGCTAGTGTTAATGCCATGCGTCCTTTTGATGCGAGGACAATAACACTTCCGTGCGGAGCATTATCATAAAGGGGTTAAGCCGCTGATTTTCATCGTGTGTGCTCATTTAAGAAGTTACATGGAACCCATGTCGCGTCGGCTTGAGGCATACAACACAGCACACAACAAACACCACATACACTCAGAAAAAATCGTACTGAATCTCAAAAAAGCGCCTTGAAAACCAGCAAGTTTTTCTTGTTCTTAGAAATAATTTCTAAATATAAAACAAAACATTTCTAAAAATTAAAAGTGTTTATTTATTTACAGAAGTAGAAGTAAAAAAATAAATTCAGAACCAAGAAATAAAATTGACTGGTTCGGGTTTTTATATAAGTGCCTGGTTCGATCACATTTCAAAAGCACCCTGAAAATTAGAAATATATTTTCTGAGTTTTATAAAAATCAAACATGAAATTAAGAAAGAAAAATCCTGCTTTTTAAAAAATGTACCTTCTGAATAATAATGTAATACTCTTGGCACCAAAAGTATTGTGAATTTCGAAAGTTCAGTGTGAATTTTTTTTTTTTGAGTGCAGCAGAGAAGACTCCCGCAAGTGCTAAAGGAATCGCGCTGAATTTCACCGCTTTGTTTCTATGCTCTTATGACAAAGATGGCAGCGGCTCATTATACGCCCCGATAAGCGATGTGCCTCCCACGTGAGTCTTTCGCCTCGGGTTACAGCTGGTCTGGGCAGGACAGGGCGGCCATGTGCGGGATTGGGATTGGGATTATGTGGTGGTGGTGCTGGTGGTGGTGGTGGTGGTGGATGTTTAAAGTAGCGCTGTAACATCATTTGAAGGCGCTCGGTTGCCGACTGCCTGCCAGCCTGGCTGCCTGCCTTGCCTGCCTGCTTACGTTATCTTAAACTTCAGCACAACCAAGTGCGGGAATTGTTTCGCAACTGAAAGTGGTCATGACAGTCTTCACTTTTAGCCACCCTTTTTTACTTTTTTACTTTTTTTTTGGTTTTTTTTTCAGCGCTTTTGCGCGCAAAAATTGTTTGCATTTGGTAAAAATTTTGCGTGCTTAAACTCAGATGGACGTTGCTATTTGTGTAATTTGAGAAGTGCCCCCCTGCTTAAGTAACCGGGTGCCTGTTTTCGACGCGGTTTCAGCGTGTGTGCATTCGTTCCTTTGTTTTTGTCATGCTTTTTCCACCATTGTTGCGATTGCGAATACAAGGCCTGATCCTAATTTAACACGTTCGGATAACCTTGAAGCGTTTCTTATTTCGCGGCGCGACGTGAACGGGTTAACACAAACAACAAGCAAGCCAAGCCAGCCAAGCCAGCCATTCTCTCACATACACACACAAAAGGGGGAGAGAGCTCACCCAGTGAACCCCACTGCTGAGGATTCAATTATACGCTGCCGGCGAACTAGCTGGAGAATGGCAGAGCATGGTTTTGACCTCAGATGCCGCGACGCGTCTCTCTCTCTCTCGCTCTCGCTCTCCCTCTCTTGTTGCACGCTGCTCGGTGATGACTTTGTACTGGCATGAAACGCCTCATTGTGATTCTTATGGCTTCACGGGGATTTTGCATTTCAATAAACTTTCCGAAACGACGGGGCGCACCTACAAGGTCTAAAGGAAATGTTATAAAACGTGGACAGCGAAGCGAAACCACGTGAAGTATTGCCAATGCAGGCGATTCCTCGTCAGCAATAAATCGATTCATAGACAGATGAGCTCAGCGCTACAGATAAATATTGCTATATATACTCACTACTCTACTCAAAATTATAACCAAACATATATCAATGTTGGGCTGATAATTGCATAAATAAATGCAGCACACACAAAAACTAATGAGATAATGCAATAGTAATGCTCACTTTTATCTCTTTTGCTACTAATATTTATTAGAATATTCTTATGGCATATATGTATCTGCATCCACTTGATATATATGTTTTATATGGTATTTTTCAATATGATAATTTTGTCAATCGATTAGCTTTCTGCACTTTAGTTCAAAGTCCATTATTAATTGTGTTTGATATGCATTTGCTATGATGGAAAATACATCCATTCGGATGTATATTATTTCAGAGACGATGTATATTCTGTCTAAGCACATGGGAAAGAGTTTTACATTTTACTATTATACTACAATACACTGTGACTTTTATTGCTAATGGTAATCGATTTTTATCGATGTGCGAGAAACGGGGTATGTGATGGATAAAATGAAATAAACTTGAAACTTGAGCTCGGCTGTTGATCCTGATCATATATTCTTATATATACTTACATAGTCACTAAGGGGTCAAAGATGCTTGAATACTTTGGAATAGTTTTGCTCAAATTCGTTACACATATTTACATATATCTTATCCAAAATGATTCACTATTTCGCAGGAATTCAATTTTGTGACAATTTTGTCGAAATGTATTCTGGCTGTAAATCACTCTGCTGTCAATTTTTACGAGGTACTTTTTACGACACTTAAAGTCATTTTATGTACACAAAAGGGCTAAAGGATTTCTACAGATTCTCCCTTAACTAGGCATGTTCATGTGGTTCAAGGTCACAAATTGACCATCGAAATTGATTATAGAATTGATTATTAAGTTAATTTCGACTAATAGCAGTTATCAAAAAAAAATGCTGTTAATTAAAACTGAAATTAATATTTATTATTTTTAAATTTCACTTAAAATAATATAAAATATACTTAAATATAATGTATACATTTTATTGAGGTATTCAATTGCAAAATTAGTTAAACATTTGTTTCTTGGATTCTGGATTTTGGAATTCAGATAACACAACAGATAACCACAAGCCACAAATGCCTGCGAAAATGTTATTGCCGAAAAAATAACTTCAAAATGGGGTTCTCAATGATATAAATGGAAGACTGACTGAATTGATAACATGATTGATCTATTAATAAAGTCTATTACTTACCAGACCAAGGACAACAATGAAACAAATCAATGGTTATTGCTTGGAAAGCGAAGCGCTTCATTAACTGCAGTTAAGGTCGCCCTCGAATTATACTTGTGTATAGTATACACAAGCATCCATGTACATAAGTATATATGTACGTACTTTTCTTGCAAATTGCCGAATAGTCCTGTAGGTCAATTCATAAGAGAAGAGGAGAGTGATGAATAGAAGACGGTGACTGAGTGAAGCATGCGCAAACACCCACGAGCTAGTTGCAGCTGCGCAGGTAAACGGCCAGCTCGGAGATAAGAAAACATTGGGCGGATTAAGGATGGGTGCGATTTTCCACTTTGTCGCAGCTTGAGAAAACAACAAACTGACGCCTGTTCCGATTACAATAAATCACGGACCGCAGGACATCCGAATATGTGTGTGTGTGTGTTTGTGTGTGTGTGTGTGGGTGTGGCTGTGTGCGTGTTTGTCTTTGCCCATTTCTGGAATACATGTGCATCTATTTATGGATACACATCCTACACATATTTGTTCCTTAATTGCACTCAGAAAAATATCGCACTGTCTTAGAATATTCAATTTTTTCGAAAATTGTTCTTGTTTTTCATATAATTTCTAAAAATAAGAAGATACTTTCAAAAAATTTGAGAAGAATTTTTTTTAAATTTATAGAATCCTCTCTATGTATATCAAAGCGGTTTTTTTCTGAGTGTAAATACATAAATTCACCTAGATAGACGATGCTCGACCTTTGAAAATGATTGTCAATAAATGCGTCTCAAATTTGATTACTAAATATCGAATTTAAATAACTTCGCGATGTATATGAGTAGTAGGAGCTTAACTGGAATATATGTTCCAAAAGAATTAGTTTTAAGTTATGGGATTTATCGATTTATATATATTGTTCAAGGGATGTCAACGTGTTATTAATTTTTCAAGTAAGTATCAAAGTTTCAAGACTGTTTTATTGTTAGAAAATCAGAATAACTGAACTTCTTATAACAAATTTGGATTTAATTTCAATCTGTCTGAAATATATAGATTCACAATCCGATCACCAAGAAGCAATAAACATAAAATAGGAAATAACAATCTCAATCGACATACTTTGAAGAAGCATACGCACAGATATAGGCTTTTCGACTTTTGATGCTGTTCAAGAGTATATATATACAGTGTCTCACAGCTCAACTAGAGCACTGTCAAAGAAAAAAAGTAATTGCCTGCCATAAACTAATCATTCATTATTTTTCAGAAATTCCAAAGACCGATGGTAGGTATATATATTAACCACCAAAATTAATATATGACCCCAATAAACTGGGGTTTCCCCACCTGCTAGGTAGGATTATGTAAAAAAGTACCCTATTTTTTGTTTACTGCTTTTTTCGAGCAGACTTAAAAAAGTAATATATTTTCCGTATAAAAGCTTAAATAAGGATGTTAATACTTAGTATTATATCCTTTAGCCTTAACATCTTCCCTTAACCTATTATTCATGGAAGATACCAGCTTCCTGGTAGCTTCTGGGCTGATTCTGCTCCACTCATCCCGCAGAGCATTTTTCAGGTCTTCTTTGCTGGATATGCTGTGCTTCCGGGATGTTATTTTTTAGCACAGCCCACAAATTCTCAATGACATTTAAATCTGGAGACTGGGCCGGTGGAATTATCATGTGGGGGCAGTTCCTGATGAGCCAGGACTGCACTATCTTGGCCTTATGCTTGGGATCGATGTCCTGGTTGAACCGGAAAGTACGTCGGATTATTAGCTTCTCGGCACTTTTTAGTAAATTTTCCTTTAGTATGTTGAAGTACACATTCTTGTCCATTGTTGTTTCAAAAATCACAAAATTCCCGAATCCGGCTGACGAGATACATACCCATGCAATGTCACTTCCTCCACAATGCTTGACTGTTGCCTTTACGCGTTTGGGATTCAGGTCAGTATTGGACTGTCGCCACACACAATTCCGTCCGTCCGAGTCAAAAACGGTTAATTTGGACTCATATGCAAATATGACTGTGTTCCAGATCTCCAAATCCATGTCCAAGTGGTTTTTGGCGAACGTCATCCAAGTCCCTCTATTTTGTACGCTTATAAAGATATTTTTTCGTGGTACTCGGGCATTAAAGTCATGTTTGCGCAGAAAACCTGCGCACAGTTTCCACACAGCACTTTTTCCCCATTTCATCCTCCACCTGTTGAGCCACTTTTGGAGCCGATAGCTTGGGATTTCCCTTTATTTTCCTGGTGATCCTTCGCTCCTCCTCTTCGGTGAAAATCTTGTTTGGTGCAATCCTCAATCCGATTTGCGTCGACGAAGCGCCGAATGATGTTATACACAGTTGAGTAACTCAGATTGACCATTTCAGCTATTTGGAGATGTGAATATCCGTTTTTGTGGTGTTCCAGGATGAGTTTCCGTTGAGAAATGGTAGTCTGTTTGTCCATAGTCCTTGTTGGCTTATTGCACCCAAGATGCAGGATAAAACTAAACTGACTACGAAGGATTGGTCTATTTATACCGGAAATACTCAACTTTAGGTAAAAAATCCGGCTTTTATGGCACCCAGGTGTCCACAATGTACCTGATCCAAATAAAATTTCCCCTCGAAATAGGGTACTTTTTTACATAACTCTACCTAGCAGGTGGGGAAACCCCAGTTTATTGGGGTCATATATAAATTTTGGTGGTTAATATATATACCTACCATCGGTCTTTGGAATTTCTGAAAAATAATGAATGAGTAGCTTATGGCAGGCAATTACTTTTTTTCTTTGACAGTGCTCAAGTTGAGCTGTGAGACACTGTATATATATATATATATATATATATGATTTACGTTACATACATACATATTTCAATGCGTAACACAATTCGTGACAAAATAAAAGTACCCTCCGCAAGGTAGGTATACAAATTGACGTCTAACAAGCGAAAACGAGTTTTTTCTCCACACTTCCTGCTGCGTCAGCAATTTGGAACAACCTTTTGCGAAGGTTCATACTTATTAAGGCTGTGCAAAGGTGTCCCGTTGTCTCGTGCTGCGCAACGGTTTTAACGGCAATTCCTGGAAAACGTCTTCTTCCTTGAATAGGTGTTTTTCTAGCGCTTCGCGTTATTTACGATTAGTTCGGGTCTGGCTGATGTAGAAGTATTCTTGTTGTTGTTGACATAGTTTACTTATTGAAACTACTTTGCGCAGAAACAGGCAGAAAGATGGGCATGGCCATATTGACTCGGCTAATGATGCTGGTCAGGAATATATAAATACTTTGTGGGGTTGGAGATGTTTTTGCAAAACAAAATTTATGTTAAAGTAAATAAGAGCTAATTAAAACGGCTATCTTAAGCATACCGATGGTTAAAGACCCTTCTAGACCGGTGTTAATCTGCTGAGCTCCAAATATTACTTTTTTTCGTTTGATTGAAACAAAGTTGATTCATACATTTTTTTCACAATTGGCATTAAACTTTATATTCCTCGTATTATTCGTTATATTGTGTGCGAAAGGCTTACGTTTCCATAGATATTTCTATTCGGCAACTGATCCTTCTTCTTCAATCAATCAATAAGGTAACTCGATCAGGTTTAATTAGTGACCAAAGCAAAAATATGGACGTATTTCAAGTTTCATCTGCTCTGAGCAGGAAAATATATTTAATGGGGTCGAAGAAGTCGTCTTCAATGCGATAAACGTGTGACAATAAAATTTTAATACCCACTTTAATGATATATAAATTTACAATATTATCAAACACAAAAAGTCATTTAAGCCGATAAAAAAAATCCAAGCATCAAGTCTCTATTCTTGAGTGTTTTGAAAATATTCGAAAATTCTCTATTTCTGAAATTCAATGATTTAAGAAATGTATCTTAATAAATATCAAGTAAAAAACCTACAATTTTGAATTTCACAAATTTTTAGCTTAGAAATTCTCATTCTGAAAAATATGTTTTTTTTTAGCTCTATGACTAATAAGCTTGATCTTACATTTAACTTAACCATAAATATATTACTTTTAAAGCTACGTGTTTAATTTATTAATTGTTTTAAGTTTGTTAGTTAATAAATAAAATTCTTTCAAAATAAAAGATTTTGTTTTTAATAGTTATTTGTAAAAACTAGGAAATATGCATATTTAATAATTAATTATTTTTACTAATTTTATTTGTAAGCTGATTTTCTATTATTCAAGACGAGTTTGATTCTGATTACTTATATTAAAGTCCTTAATAAATCTACATCGACATTAATTTTTAGCCGACTCGTTTAATATCACCGGAAACATTGCTGAGAAAACGGCGCGGGAATTCATACGAAATGGCGACATTGTTGGCCAGTATGCTTATTGGAGCTGGCCATCCTGCAATGGTTGTGTCTGGAGTTGCGCGCCACGAGACGGTTATTAATGACCAAAACAATGTGCCATATCCGTATTTGGCAAAAGAGGTAGACGCTGTTGAACAGAAGCAGGCGAAAGGCGAACAAAGTGCGTACAAACTGCGGCCTCTACCGGATTTGCATAGTCATCTAGAGGAAGAAATGGCCGAGGTGCACCGGCGCAGAGAAGAAGAACGGACCAAATTGGAAGAGGAACTTATACGACAGCAAATGGCGGTATGTCTAATTTAAAACAACTTTTGTATTATATCTCTCTATAATTATGTATGTTGTTAATTATATTGTCAAAAAGGATCTAGTTATTTAAGCCTTCGATCGTTTTTTACCTATTTTTTACATATTTTTTATTATTGGTAACTGTACTGTCCTAAAAGACATAAAGTTGTAGATCGTTTTTTATATTTGGTAATTTTATTCTCCAAAGGACCTAGAACTTTTAGCTATCGATCGTTTTTGATATATTTATTTTAATTATTTACACCCACATCATTATTAATTAGTAATTCAATTGACCGAGAGGACTTAGACCTTAAGATGTCGACTGATTTTTGTTTTTGCCAACTTTCTTAAAATCCGCTTTATAATTTGTAATTGTATATTCCGAAACGACGTAGAACTTTTAGCTATCAATCGTTTTTTGTATATTTTTTTACTATTTTTTACAATACTCTTTATAATTGGTAATTGTATTGCCCAAAAGGACTTGGAACTTTTAGCTGTCGATCGTTACCACTACCGCCGCTCGCACGCGTGGGTTGTTATCATCAATAACGCGCCTTGGAGCATAAAACCACGAATTACGTATACAGACGTGAATGGGGATACTGTGGAGGCGCCACCAACCGCTGTATTCATAGAGCCCTCAACGGGATTCATTTGTGAGACAAACTGCAAGCAGTATATTCTGATCGATAGTGTGTGGACCGAGTACAACTACTACGTGAACAAGCAGACCTACGAGAGAGTCAGGGATATACGCTGGGACTTACGGGACACAAATGATTGGGAGCACATGCTGCCGGGAGAGCCGCCGGAGATGCGCATTTACAAGCAGACTTCCGATGAGAATGTAACAGACGGCGATCGCGATGTGGATGAAGAGAAGCACTTGGATGCAATTTGCAATTGGGTGGCCAGGCTGCACATTGGCTACGCAGACTTCGAACAGCGATTTCCGAGCTCCGGCAAAAGAGTGCAATACAAGGGAGCTGTCCACGAACGTTATTCGCCGTACTCGCAACGCGATGGCAAAGTAATACAATTGACCCTATATAATGATGATTCATGCACCGATCCGAAGGTTCGCTACGAATATTATAAGAACCGATTTGACCGAATGGATAAGCTGAAGTATACCTACGAAAATGACAAACACGAAGAGTATTTCGCCAAGGGCCGTAATGACAGCTTAAAATGTTTGTATAACCTGGTTTGAAAATGCACAAATAATGTGGATAACACTTTATTTTAGATCTTGAATATTTCTCGGACACTTCGCTACCCAGAAAACTGAACTTTGATGCAAGTTACAGATTGGACTCATTAAAATCGATCGATATGAAACCAGGTCTGATGGTATTAAGATATGAGAACCACGCGGACAGATGCTTGTATAAGGAATTTCAATTTAAGACATCTGGTGTACATCTCATAGTAAGTCAAACTAAACATGTCACTCTCAAAACATGTCAGCAAATGTTGTTATTTTTAGAAAGCTGTCGAAAAATTTGACCAATCTGACGAAGATGATATAGTAGCAAATGATATTGCCAGTCGCACCTTCCTGTTCCAGCAAAACAAAATAGTTATCCAATTCCATTACACTTTTGGAGCACTTACCGCAACCACAGTCGAGTTTACTAAACCGCCCAAGCCGGATTATGGCAAAGAGCTGGTTTACGACGAGAAGCTAACTAAAATATACAGGGTATATACATATATGGATTCCAACATGAATGGTTTCGGGCTCATATTTTTCTTTATTCTTCAGTCCAATCCCTTAGATCCCATACGTTCTAATCTGGAATTATATAAATTATTGCTGGAACAACTTCAGTCAGAGGACCGCATAAGAAAACAATTTGAAAGAATCCAGGATGATATCTACAATATTTTCGATCAGCGAAAAGTGGAGAAAACGGAACCTAAGCTGAAGTTCAACTTGTTCGATCCACTTCGCAATGGAACAGCCCGAGCACTTCGAATGCAACAGGTTTGTTTTCAATAAAAATGATTAAAGTTTTGCTTATCCCAAAATGATTTTGATTGCAGCATGAGGAAGAACTAGAGTCTAAGCGACAAATTGCCAGTAAGCCGGCGGACTTTTTGGCTCCATATTTGGTTCCATTCAAGGATCAGGGGTTACTAACCCAGTCACAATCCATTGAAGCCTATAATGCTTGCCTGAACGATTTGAAAACCCGATTTGTCACTCTACTGAACAATCTGCAACGACAATATGAAGATGTAAGAAAACATTTTATTTATAATAATATAATATTTAGATATAATAATAATTTATAATAATTATACATCTCACACATCTCGCATTCAATCAACAGTTAACCAGCGAGGCGAAGTCCTTGAATCGTTTCCTGAACAAGTTTGAGGTTCAATTTAATAACTTTGACTATAATCGCCTGGTGCAACAGGCTAAGGATCTGGAACTCAGGAAACGCATGGTCCAGCAGCGCCTGACTTTGACCCATGAGGAATCTCAGAAAAAGTATGAATGGGTTAAAGCTTCACTGCAGAAAGATCCACGTTTAAACTTGAAAACTGAAGATAAATCTTCTGATGAACAAATTTAATATAAATTTCAATAAACAATCCTTGCAATCCATGAGCACTAATTAGCCTGACATTCTCAGTTATCTTAATTAATGAGACAATCCACCTGGACAGAGAATAGAGAACCAGGTCTAAGAATACCCAAATGTATCTTAGCCATCTCAACTCTAAAACAGTCAAAATTAAATAATTTCTGCTTAAAAATAAATAATAAAAAATATTTGCTGCTCCGGATGGTTGGCGTGCCTCCAAAGTGTCATTATTTAAGGGATTATTATAATCTATCTTCCAAATTGTTTAACTCGAGCTCTTAAATTTTGGAAGAAGGTAGTAACTTTGGTACTAGTGTATAAATACATCTGAACAGAATTTTAGTCTGAAAATGAGGGGACTGAGGTTCAGGCTGAACATTTTGAATTCTTTATCGATTTTTGAGGTTCTGAAATCGAAATTTTGTAGAAACTACATAAAGAACGATGAGCATTACTTAGACTTGTAGACCAGAGTTTAGCTGCTTCGGTGTTCGAAACATAACACAGTTACATATGTATATGCATATATATACATATTATGGGGCCAGAGACGCTTCCTTCACGACAGCATTATAAGACCGACTGCAAGGGTAACAATAAATGAAGCGTTCTTTTTGGCAACACATGACGATACAAAAGGAAACAACCCTTTCGACTAGATTGCAAATTTTACAAAACGACCGCTGTGCTTTCCATGGTCTGATGCGGACATTGAGAGGGTTCTTGGCGAAAAGAGTTTGGTCAAAAACCGAAACATAGGAGCAGGTAAGCAGAACGCTCAAAACAGTTATCGAAAGGCAGAAAAAACGACGACAGTTTGCTTGATGCTTGACATTTAAGAAGCTTCTCAAATAAAAGCTTTTTTTTTCAAAATAATTAAGTTTCTTAGGGTTTTTTTCTTAAGCAGATATTTTTGCAATGGTTTCCTAAAATTAAAATTGAGGCTCGTATAATTGCGCAAATGTTGGCAGACATAAAAAATATTTGGACATTTTTAACATGTCTGCTAACATTTTGGCAAAAATTATTGTCATCGGTCTGCTTCATATTTAATGTAATATTTTTAAATGACCTTCAATTTTTCATGAATTGAGCAACGTTAGAAAAAATTCTTATAGAAAAGCACTGAAAAAAATTGATTTATATATATATAATATATATATATAACTAATAGGGTCTAACGAAGAGCTAGCCAAGGCAAGACCGCGAAAGAACGGAGCATTGTCGAGATGTGGACGCGATTTAAAATTGTGAACGGTATGAAATACTTGAATACTTGGGTCGGCGGGGGTTGAAGAAAGTATGTTTAAGTGGATTCTAAAATGAGAATGCCAATTTCATGGTCTTGCATCACAACAGCAACGCGCAGCAACGTCGCAAAGGCATATCTGAGTGTTTGGGAAAATTCGTTTCAAAAAGTGACCGTCTGAAAATTGGACAAAGTGGCTGCCGCGCGGGCGTGTGTGGGTTTAAGGCATACAATAAGGCATACAAACATTGCCGGAGGCAGTAACAACAACATCACATATATAGACCCACACACACACACACACACACACTCAAGCACATCACATAAGCACATGTGTGAGCAGGCCTGTCCGCCTGTCTGTCCATTTTTGGCGCTATACCCAAACCACCCACCACCCAATCCACCCACCACAATCCACCGTCTACCGTCCACCTCATCGCCCTCATCGCATGGACAGCGTCGTCTGCGTCGTCCCACGCACACACTTTCGAGCGAACTTACTTACATATACGATGATGCCCGTGTCCCGTGTCCGTCCATCCCCCAATGGCGGCGGCGACTAAATTGCGTTTGTCCCTTGAAAGAATCGTCCTAAGATGAAAGTGCTGTCCATTGTCCGCCAACTGTCCGTTAGCATCGCTGAAAATTTGTTCGTGGCATGAACACATGTGGCGTAATTTCGTCGCAGATTTTTGTTCGCTAACTGGACAAGGATATTGTATACACTGCACGCTTTTCCTTTAGCTACTCTAATAATAAGTAAAATCATTGTTTTATTTTCTTTTTGGTTAATTAATTTGATTTAATTAGCATTTAATTTTAAATATTGTCAGCATGATGATAAATATTATTTTCTTCTTTTTTATTATTTATTTATTTAATGTAGACTAAGAAAATCCACAACTGTTTAAATAAAGTTTTAGTAGGAGTAATCTTTGATTAATTGATTTAATTTAATTTTTAAATTTATTTTTATTTATTCTGAATATAAAGAAAAATATTATTTCAAAACAATTAATTTATTTATTTAATAGGGACTGAAAACATACACATTGAAATAAATTTTTAAAAATAAACATACAAATTTAAAATTCAACTTACAAATTAAATAATATTACTTTAAAAGCTATAAATTATTTCAAATCAAATTAAATAAAATTTAATTGAAAATTTAAATTCATGTCAACATGAAGAAATATATTTATTTTTCTAAACACTTAATTGATTTATTGTTTTTTTTTTATATTTATTTAATAGGCATTAAAGGCAGAAATAAACATAAATATTTAAAATTTAAATTACAAATTAAATGATGTAATTTTAAAATTTATTTATCTATGTTTAATTAAATAAAATTCCATAATAAATATTAAATTAAACTTGAACTTTGTAAAAGAGAAATTAAAACGTTAATATGAAAAATAAATAAGTATAAGATAAGTGAGTTTTAAAATTTGTATTTCTTTCAGTGCAATTCGAAAACATTTGCTTCACGCGACCCCCAAAGCGACAGATTTCTGCTTCCTTTTGGCGAGCCGTGGGCCAGAGTGAGGCCTTTGTCGTTGCTGCTGCCACGGTTCGGGTCCAGGGGCCGGGGGCCAAGTCCGGGCCCGGGTCCGGGTGTAGTGTCCAGTCCGTGTAGGTACAGTTGTGCAAATACACTTCTAGCGGGCAGCATCGCGGCCCAAGAATTTGTATTTTATCAGCATCGTGCGCGTCGCGTAGTCAAGGACTCCCAATATTTACGCGAAAGACACACACACATGCTCATGTGTGTATATATATAAGTATATATATATATGTATATGTATATATATGTGTACGTGTGTAGAAGCAAATGGGATATGTAAGTTGGCAGGGTTGGGGGTTGATGGGAAGGTGTGGGTTGTATTCGGGGTTGGGTGGGGTGTCGCGGCCTGGAGTGTTAGATATGGGTGTGTCCGTGTTTTTGTGTATGTGGGCAGTGGAGGGGGGTGGTGGGGTGTGTGGGAGTGGGGTGGACAAGCAAGGTTGAGGGTTATTGTACGATCCTTTCATTTTAGTCCTAAATGTCCTTCTTCCAATATTTCAAACGTGCTTCGTGACGCGTCCGTTTTGTAGAATGAGCGGCCTCGAAGTCGGCCCTTTGTGGACACGGACTTTGTCACCAACGTCGACGTCGTCGTCGTCGCCATCGTCGTCGTCGCGCTGCTTGCTGCTAGCTGCTGCTGCTGTTGCTGCTGCTGTTTGTGTTCTTGTTATTGTTTGTTGCTGCCACTGCCGTCGTCGTTGCCGTTGCCGTTGCTGCTGACGTGTTGTCCTCGCGTCACGGCGCGCAGTTTAGCGGTGGACAGACGAGAGAGCTCACGAGGGCTTACGGTCGCTATGTCCTTTTGTGGGCGGACATGCGCCGCTGGGGGGGGGCGGGGAGGGGAGTGGGAGGTGGATGCGAGCTCGGCACAACTTTTATCACGGCGCATTTATTTTTCTATTCCACTTATAATATATGCCAGAAACAGGATACACATTCACATGGGCATATATTGGATATTTATTTTGTATTCGAACGCTCCGTCCAGGACATCGAGCGTGTCAGAAGCATTGGCGGTCTCGTTCTACGGTAGACGCTGGACGTTGGCTTGAGGGTTAGGGGTTATCCAGGGTCTCTCTGTGTGTGTGTGTGTGTGTGTGTGTATATTACTATGAATGTGTTTTGTAAGTATTGGTTTTTCACTTGATTCGGGCACTGAAAAATTGCGAAAATTCTTTTGGGTGATTCGCTCGACATAGACGGATGTACACACATAATCACACATGAGCATATCTATGTATGTATGCATGTATATATGTATGTACACAGAATGTAATACGCTTCCAAAATTCGATAATTGGCTAATAATAAGAAAAATGCAATTTTTTAATATAATTTATGGTCCAAGAATGAATAAGGATATTCAAATATGAAACTTTTGACAAAATTTCACCATTATTCCATCACTTTTAACACAGTTTATTTTGCGACATATTTTACAGTTACATTTTGCAATTACATAATTAAAAAACAGTTTATTTATTTAATGTCAACACGGATCAGAAAAATACAAAAATGAAATTTAATTAAAAATAAAATGCAAATTATAAATTTGTTTGAATTGTTTGTATATATTGTGCCTATAACCCAAGATTTGGATGCAATCGGTTTAAGACTTTCGTGTCAAACGTCAAAATATGTTAAATTAATCTTAAAAATTCAAACAGTTTGTTGTGCAGACATTTTTGAGATGATATAATATCGATAAGGAATCTAGCATTTTTGGTTTTTACTACTACATTTATGAAATGTTAACACATGTTTTCGCATTTTATTAATGTAACCATATTTTTGAATATTTATATGTATTTGTGGACATTGATGTATCCTGAATGAAATGAGTAGTAAATGAATAGTTACTATTTGCGTGCAAGTGCCCTTGAGCTGGGTCTCTATCCGAATAGATCGACTCAAAACATTCATCGTATTTAATCGATCTTAAATCCTATTGTGCACATGTGGTGCTTGAGAGAACATTAAGAAACACAAGTTAGCATTTAAGGAATACCAGGTAAAAAACAAAAGGGGGACTTCATATAAACAACCATATTCAACGTGATGCAATACCCTATCCTATTAAAGTTAATAAAAAGGTATAATGCAGTTGTGCCAAAGTATGTAACAGGCAAGAGGGCATCCACAGTCGATCTCATGTCTGTCTCTATATAGAGACTTCAAATTTGGAATATAATTTCTTGCATTTACCAATAAAAGTTCTTGTAACAGGTTTTTCCATTTTATCGAAAACTCCTCCGGTTTCGCGAGTATTGACTTATGTAAATTTTCTTTAGCAATAAAAACCACAATTTTAAGGATATTCATTATATATACTGATCAACTGTTAAAATTTCATCAAGATCGGTATTATCTTATTAAGCTAATCACTATCATATGGCAAAATCGAGCTTTTCTGCCTTTTAAATAAAAAAATGTTAATATATAATATATACAAGAATTAAAGGAGACTTTATATTTCAAAACACAATTTTCGAAGCTCTGAATTGATAAAGTGTTTTTTTTACGTCACTGTACATATTCCCATAAGATATTATTGATTATCTATCATGTTCAGATATATTATTTATATATGATATATTTATGAAACTATGGTTTTGGGGATCTGTTTGTTCGGAGAGCACATTTGTCAGTGTCAGCTGGAACGGACCACTATAATTCATGGCTAGACAATAGATGATTTGTTATTTTCTTAAAATAGCTTGCCCAAAAGCAATCAGTCAATAACGAAATTCTTGTAGATGCCTTTTTTCATATCGAATTTAAATACACAATGTAAGTAATGTGACTCGATACTGTAATTGAATTGAATTCTGTCATAGACTTCCGTTTACTGATTCTTGGTGTGTTAATGGGCAAGTTACTGGCTTGGATTTGGCCACTAAAGTGGAATCGTACCTGTTTAATAAAATGTTTATTATACCAAACGGTTATCGCCATCAAATACTGCTGCTTAAATGTTGACTCACCTCTGGACGCCTCTTTCGCGTTCGAGCTCTCTGTTTATTGCCCTAATTGCCACCGTCTTGACAAATTGAGCTGGTAACTGCTTATCTGTGCACAGTTGATATGTTGATGATGTGTTTACTGCAGCTTAAAGTTCCTTTTACGACTCGTTTTATTTATATCTCAGTACATAGCCTGACCGGGGGTCTGTCCAGGCGTCAATAAATTTTTATGAGCCATGATGCGGTTGTTCTTCAAGCTCTTCAAGCTGCCATCCAAACATACTGATTTCAATGTTTTATGGCCCATTCGTTTCGCTGGTCACTCGCAACATTCAACATTCGCCGTTCGCCATTCGCCATTCGCCATTCTCCATTCAACATTCGCCATTCGCCATTCATTTCTATGTATGTCATTCAAATTACATTCCCGTTTGCTCACCAACAAATTACTTTTTAATTTGTCCAATATTTCCGTGCACCTTTTTTTGTGCTTCCAAATCGAACTATCGCTTAGTACTGGAATGAATTTGTTTAAGGTAAATGTATGCATATATACAGTGACCCACACCTTATTAAGATCAGTGTCAAAGAAAAAAAGTAATTGCCTGCCATAAACTAATCATTAATTATTTTTCAAATATTCCAAAGACCGATGGTAGGTAAAGGTATTAACCACCTAAATTAATGTATGACCCCAATACACTGGGGTTTCCCCACCTGCTAGGTAGGATTATGTAAAAAAGTAGCCTAATAAAAAATAATAAATGTTGGACAAATTTTTGTAATTAAATTACCCCTAATCAATTAATTAATTCATTTTAATATGCTTAAATAATTATTTTTATTTATAATGAAATCCCGACGGGATTCAATATGTATATCGAAGAAAATCTACTTAAACTAAATCCAGCGAAAAGTATATTTAAATAATAAAAAGAGGTGGCCAAAAATATAAAAAAATTAACAAAATAATTAATCCATTTAATTTTTCTGTGTCGACTGATATCAGTCGACATTAAATAAATTTTTAAACAAGTTTTATAAACCACAATTTAGAAAACAAATGAAATATGTATGCAATATTAAGTTTAAAAAAATCTTTCGTCATCGAACATGGCTTCTTAAAATATGTTCGAATTTTTTTCAGTTAATTATTAATTTAAATGTCCTACACAAGACGATCGAGAAGAAAATAAAAGAATGTTATCGAAAGAAGAGTGCTTAAGACTGGAAGATACCCTCTTGTACTAGGGTTACAAATACGTGAGTACAAATACCTTACCTTACAAGCACAGTGAGTGTGTATTCCCAAAGACCTTCTATGTCATTTAAATATGTGAATAATCTAATTTCATTTTGCTGAACTTAACTCGTTAAATATGGTTGTAATTTATTTGAAACTATCAGGCAGAATGAAGCATTTTCGATCCCACAAAGTATATTTTTCTTCTCGAACTTTACTTATTCGAATAGTTATCCTCTTATTTCCAATTTTGCAAGACTGTTGAAAGTTTGCTAAAAGCTTTAGATATCCAATTTAATTTCTAATACTTATATATATATTTTATTATATATTATATGTAAAGTAATTAATTAATAAATTAACTTCTTAGTTCATATTTATGTGCATGTTTTCCAATTCATGTTGAACTATCTTAAACAAAATGTTTTCTCTGCCTGCAGTCATTTTATGTTATACTCCGATATATTTCGAATCCCGTCGGGATTCGTCTTCAGCGCTGTACAAAAATGAGAGAAGTATGTAGAATTTATGAATATATATTAATTCGTAATGCATCGGAGTTTAAAAAAACAAACACTTGATCTGAAGCCAGAACAATAATTATTTAAAATAATGTTTTTCGTCCAATTTATTAATATTAATAGTTAATAGATTTGTATTTTGTGTTTTTAAGTTTATTGTTGCGAAATGTCATTGAATTATCATTAATAGCAGACTAGAATATTTTAGATAAGTTGATATTAGCGCATTCATTAATGGATTCAGGTCAGGATTGATGGCGGGCCAGTCCAATACTGATATCTCATTAGCCGAGAATAACTCTTTGGTTCCCCATGAGCTATGGATTGGAGCAAAATCTCTCTACATTTACAATAAAATTGCCGCATCATTGTTGACAGAATAATAATAAATATAATAATAATTTATTTATTTGACTTCCACAAGGATTTCCAGTTCTTCTTGTTAATTGCTCAATATTGCTTACAACTTTATATTCTGCAGATTCTAAAATATGAATTGCCTTTATTCAGTCTGTTGCTTATTGCATATGATTGTAAAAAATATACTTATAATTTTTGTATTTTTTCAAAACTTTTTGCGGTGATCGGTTACGTATTGTTATCTTGATTTTTACTGTGGAAAATGATTCAATCCAAAAGTTTTAATTAAATACTGATGAACTGAGAAATAAATATGCCACGTAGCAAAGTTGGTTTTTTTTAAATGAAATTGAGGTGTCAGCAGGTGGACTGACTTCTCCAAGGGTCTTTTTTTTCGGCGTGCCTAAAATATCCGGTTTCTGTTTTTTTACCCCAAACCCATAAGAATTAATAAATAGAAAAGATAGGGTATTATAAACTTGTGTCGGTCTAGCCATGTTTGTATGTCTTTTCCGTCTGTGTGAGTAAACGAAGTATTATAAGAGCTTGAGAATTCAAAGTTTGGAATACAAGTTCTCGTATACCACATTCGGGATAGACCATTGTAATGTTCCACTACGGAAATCGAGCAAGTTTTTCTTTTAATCAAATAGACCCGGATTCCGCTAATTTGTAGAAATCATAAATTAAAATCAACAAATGTTCCTCATACATAGGCATTTTAGCATTATTATAAATACCAGAGTGAGCAAATTTTATTTCATGCATCGCAATGTTGCACTAACTAAGAGTTTAATAACTCATACTAAGAGGCAAGAAGTATTTTATATAACAAAATTCGCACCTAGATGCATGTGCAAATAGGGGTATTTACTCATGGATTGCAAGTGTTGGTATATTTTCACATGTGCACATACCATATCATATAAATACGTAAATGCGTAAATACATAAATAAATACATATAATGTATGTGGACACACGTCCAGACTTATGTAAGCATATTCTTACGCACTTATGCATTTGCCTGGGTTAATAGTATCTTGCAATCTCTTGTCCAATGCGCAAGGTTTCATTTTCTTGGGCACTCTAAAGAAAAATACTGGGGGGCAGTAGCAGAAACAAAAAGAATCATTTCAAAATTTGTATCTACGGTCAAGTAGCGAGCAGAGCGCATGGGGCTGAGGGGAAAGGGTGTTTTTTAATACCCAAACACATATTTCGATATGTGTATGTATGCTGCACGCACGTCCGCATATGCACCTATATGTATATAGATTTAAAATGTATATATATATATATAGATGCATATGAATGTGTGTATGTATAAGTATATGCATGTACACAATTGCATCCGATGCGGACAAAAGCACAAGCACGATTCCTTCAAATTCCTTTATGTGCAGATGCAAGTAGACTTTCTGAAATTCGCATACAAAATGCATATTTGGCTTGGCTTTGACGAATATGTTTCGCCCGCTTCTGCGTCTCTTTTGTCACCGTTATCACATTCAACAACTGAAAGTTTTCCAAAAACAACATCATATCAGTAAGTATAAGATGTCAACTTGGCTTCAAAGCTACGGCCTCGCCTCCTTTTTGCTTTGTTCTCTCACTGTTGCAGCGATTTCAGCTTCCGTTTCCTTCTTTCCACTTATATTAAACACTTGTTTGGTCCCAGCAAGGATTTTTAGGCAACAGTCTGTTAATTAATAGACTCATTGACTAATTTAATTGCTTTGTTTAATTATTGACTGAAAAACATATTTACTTATCCTTACTCGGCTCAACACAAGTGAAGCTCATTTTAATTTCGTCATTAAATGTGTGATAATCAATAATAATAATGTAATTAATCACACTTCAATTACATAGCAGCATCAACTGACAAGTATACATACATATATGTCCATGCTTCTATTCTATATTATTTTTAGCTACATGCCTGATTTTAGTTTGGTTGTAATGACAGATTCCGTCGTAAGATTAGTTCCAATATATCAGCACCAAAATTCCAAATTACGCATTTTATTTTATTTCGTTTATGAAACCGTGTCATCTGATATATAATATTTACTTACCAGTTAAGTTTAATTAGTTCAATTAACCATTTGCTTAGTATTTATCATATAACCGTATTTAACATATAATCGACTTTACAAAATTCCCGGCTGCAGGTATATATATACATATATTGAAATTTTTAATAAATTCTGGTAAATCATTTAAAAACGCTTGAAATACAGTATATAAAAAAAATGGAAATTTATAATAAATTCTCGTCAATCATTTTAAAACCCTTCAATTACTGTATATCACTTTACTTTACTTTTTACTTTAGAAAAATTACCAAAATAAAGTTATAACATTGAGAAACATTTATCGAGTTAATAAGCTAAGAAAAATCAATTTGAAGAGCGGGACTAGAATTCGGATTTAAGGTAACTTTCAACAAACCAAATTAATTTTACACACAAATAAGAATTGTTCATCAATTTGTGGTTGCCTTGTGCAGTTCTGGTGCATCATCTGTTTTTGTAATAAATGGACAATTTTAACAAAATTAAAAAACAATTATAATATATTAAATGGTGGTATTTGCTTAAAAAACTATCTTTACTATCTTAATTGTTGTCGCTTCCACTTTGATGAAATTGCTTAGTTTCTAAGTGGTTTCAGATACTTCAGTAATTCTTTTCAAAATTCCTATAAATGAGTAAATTTTTATTTCACAATAAGGCATATTTATGGCGAAGCCGGAATCTGTCTGTTAGATAGGTCAAAGCTCTAAGATAATTTCCGGCAGCCACTTTTTAGTCGTTTTCTATAGTCCGCGAAATGCGAAACAAAGTTTTCGTATTTCTGAGATTTCCCATCAATTGCTTATCGGGATATTAAAAAATTGACCTTAAATCGCATTTTCTTTGCCCGATAGTTTTTCAACTATCCAGTAGGCTTGGGTACAAAAATAATTTCAGATGGGCGATTTGGAGTTTGACGAGGGACTCAAAATGACTTGGGGGTGTTGTGCTGGCGTTCGTCAACTGTAGAGAAATTAGAATACATCAACTTTTTCAAATTTTAACTTTTAAAAGGTTGATGACCAGGAGCAAACCCCGATAATTAAGCGATTTGAATCTATTTTAACACGCCCGAAGAAAGTTTGGGAAAAACAAACCAGTTAATGAAGCTCAAAGCAAATCAAATAGAATCAAAATAGCGATTTATGCTATATGACAAGGGTTTAAAGCAAGGATGCAAAACTCTTCTTAAGATCCTTACTTATGAGGAACAATAACAAAGTATAAAAATAAAATACACTGCACTTGCCACAATGTGGATTGACTAAAGCTAAGAGTGTTTCAATTTGAGAGTTGCGCACGTTTCAGTGCAGAAAGTGTTCTACCATCATAATTAATTAGTTAATTAATTAATATTAATTATTATATATGTATTGGTTTGCTAAAAAAATTATCTACCGTCTCTTTCTTTTCAGAAATCGAATTTTTGAACACACCTTTTTACGCAAACCAAAGGAAGAACGTTCAGCGCGAGTGGAAAATGAAAACTGTATTAATTAATTAAATAATTTGTATACCAATCGAGCACATTAATCAAAATTTACATCAATGACTAATTTATACTTTACATTTTGGGGTTTCTTAACTTGACATTGTTCACGTTATGAAGTGTGTATTTGTTTACTTATATAATATCGATTGATATCAGTCAACACAAAATAAAACCAAATAAAAAATATAATGAAATGTGTATGCTTTCCAATTATAAATAAAAAATAATTGTAAAAATAAATTGTAAAATTTCTTGGGGTATTTAAATGCAAAATTGATTAAAAAATTCTTGCAGAGATTGGAGAAAACATAAAAAAAAAACACAAAACTGAGTTGGTATGGATTAAAATGCCCCAACTCAAATATCGTAATATTCTCTAGAAAAGAATTTTAAAATTGAGCTCTTAACAAATGCAAAATTAATTATAAATATCATGGCTACGTTCAAGCTATATCGGCTTTGCTAGTTGTAGTAAATAATATATGAGCAATATGTGTACTTTACGGGGTTGGCGACCTCTCCCTTAACCCATTTCCGGCCGCTCTACCTATTTGGGTACAACAAATTAACCAAATTTAAATATATGTATTCCCCAGCTGAAATAAAATGTTGAGATATTGAAAAATGATATTCAAAAATACGATACATTTTAGTACTTCTCAGGAATCATTCTCCTAAATTCTGAAGATCAAAAGAAATTTTGGAGAACACTAGGTGAGTATTTATTCGCTTGCTTATAACGATTAATGTATGCATTTTTTGCAATATTATTTTCTTCACACTTTTGGCTTTAAATAGTATTGGCTTTTAACGGAAAAAAATCGGATAATATTGAAAATTTGACTATTTATTAATTTTGTTTTTATTAATGTAGTTATTATTTTGTCATGCATATTTTATCCAAATTGGCAAGATTGGACTGGAATACCGTCTGTCAGTCAAAAAAAGAGTTCCCGTAAGACAACTTACTTGTTCATTAGAATTACTCTCATAAAACAACTACGAGTATTATTCTGCACTTGAAAGTTATTTACATGCGACCCAAATATGGGAAAACGGATGACTTTTTGTAATTGTAATTGAAATGATAAATATTTCCTTAATTTAGATGTGAGCCAGCTCACCAGCTCGCCAGTTGCCACCGGTCCAAAAGGGAATGTAAACTTGGGCGTGCAGAAATAGTTTTTCTTTCTTTTACTTCTTTTCAACTTTTCACTTTTGCTATGTTTTTAGTATTTTTATATTCTTTTAACAAAAGTTCAAAGCCCAATTGAACGAAATCGAAAGTACTTTCACTTTGTGAACATACTACAGACTTACGTATTAAGGATATTTGAGAGAGTTCATGCACACACACATACACACACACACACACACAAAGACAGACATACATTCAAACATACTTAAGAGTGCATGTGGAGCAATAAAAATGTTGGACTTAAATTATTGCTTCGAATTGAGCCAAAAGTGAGCAGCGTCGACCTCAATGCCAGGGATAAACGGGATACGGGGCACAGCGACTTGGGGGCATGGTGCATGGGACATGTGGCATGGGGGATCTCCCTTACCCATAACTTCTTAGTGTATGTGTGGGTTTTTATGCTGTTGTAAGAATAATGTGATTCCTGTCCTTGAATCATAAAACCAATTTTTTCCACTTCTTTTCTGTCTATTTGTAAACATTTCTTTTTATTTTTTTGTTTGCACTTTTCGAGCAGACTTTGTCTACATAAAAATATATATTGCATACCGTGTTCTGTGTGTGAGTGTGTGTGTGTGTGTGTGCTGTGTGTGCTCCTTAGTCCGTTGGTCTACTCAAAGCCAGACTGGTGTCGAGGTCGAGGTCGGTGTGGGTAGGGAATGGGGTGTTGGAGTTGGGGGCTCGGACTGGTCACTGGCAGCAGCAGCAGCAGCATTGGCGCTGGAGCTGCGATTGTCGTTTTTTTTTTTGTAGGTTACTCAACGCTAAAGGAATGAAAGTGGCCCTGCATGCTGACTTAGTTGTACATTCACACATACATATGTACATAAATACATACGTGTGATATGCATGTGCATGTATGTGTGTGCAAGTAAATCCATACTGAGCAATATTGTTATTGGGTGGAGAGAAGGCGTCAAACTTTTATGTTTGTTTTTATATTCAATTCACAAGTACTGGCTTACTTCTTCACACACACACTCACACACACACGCACATACACATGCAGTTAAGGAAAGTATTTATCTGTTGCTTACCGTTGTATTCTTTTAAAATATATTCGAATCATTTAATACATAATCGACACTAATCCATGAACTTTTTCGAGGCTGTCTGACGAATGTTTACGAACTTCCTTTATTAGGTATTGTGTGTGTGTGTGTGTATGTCCTTCACCCACATTAAGCATACATGCACACACACATATACATACACAAATACATATATTCATACATACATACATGCTTATTAAATTTTTTATGTGTTCCCATCACACTTGTGCGCATTTTATTTTATGTAGTAAGCATACACACATACACTCACACGCATTTGTATGCATGTATGTCTGTCTGCTGTAAGTGAATGTGAATGTGTGTGTGTGTGTGTGGAAGGATGCGATGGCACATTCAGAATTTTTATTTCATTTCTTTTTGTGAACTAAATAACATTAAAGGCATTGGGCTAGGTCAGTGTCAGAGACTACTTAATGATATTTTTTCTTTGCTTTATTTTCATGGGGTCAAACTTTGCGGACAGTCGATACAGAAATTAAGGGATTATACTTTAATGTATTGAGTAGTTTGCTTTGACTTTTCTCATATCTCACTAAATACGAGTTCTACTTCTATGTCGATGATGATGATAAGCCAAATGATGAATGAACCCACAACGATTCCAACTATCTCCAAAATCGATATATTACGTATTTATTAAATTCATAGCATTTCCTTTGAATTATTTGTGTTGGATTTTTGTCATATTAACATTACCCGTGATTTTCCATCTAGAGAGAGGAGGGAAACACATCTCCCATGAATGTTAATGCGATGTCTTCAGGGTTAGAATAGAAGAGCAGTTAAGTATAACATCTTTGAAATAAACATAATTTTAAACTATTTATTGTGCTCTTCAAAATAGTAAAACAGCCAAAGTTATTTTGGATTCTTACTGTATATATTTAAAAACTCTTACTGAAGGTGGTAACTAGGAAATCGATAATTAATCGCAAGTCGCCATTGTTGAAAGTATGTACCGGTAATCCCCTTGAAAGTTAGATGAAAGCCACTTTTAGCCATGCCCACTCACAGCTGCAAAAACTGATTTGTCTGATGGAACAAATTGATGAACCTAAATATTACACACAATTCAAAAGCTTAAGTTACCAAATTTAAATTGTTTCTTACTCGAAACACATCTACAAAGTATAAATTTCACGCCCACCCCGTCCCAAAACATCGAGTTCCCAAAACATGGATTATAGACTACGAGGAATCACCTACTGAAATTCGAAGCCCCAATCCCGTCCAAAAAATAAATAATTACCTTTAGAGTTAGAGACCCGACCTTTAAAAGGCACATTAATGATTATTCAGAGGTCGTACCGCCACCTTTACAAGAAGGTAACTTGCCACTTGCTATAATCCGATATCACACCAGTTTCAGCGTATTCTGCGACGTTCTCAGTTGATTGTTATGCACAATACAATGTATCGTCTGAGTTGCGGTCGTGAGAACGTCAAACGACAAAAGTTAGGGGAAACAGTTAGTATCTGCGAAACAGCAT
The DNA here is from genome assembly GCA_035044105.1 of Drosophila nr. perissopoda 5 BK-2023a. Classification (NCBI taxonomy): domain Eukaryota; kingdom Metazoa; phylum Arthropoda; class Insecta; order Diptera; family Drosophilidae; genus Drosophila; species Drosophila nr. perissopoda 5 BK-2023a. Next base: position 59,697 of record JAWNMK010000384.1, read on the forward strand.
ACCGCCAAACTACGACAGTAACTGAATACTGAATACTCAATACAGATCATGCAGAAATAGCTATACTTCGGCTGGAGCACAAGAGTAGAACATTAAGATCGTACACTCACAAAAAAGTCTACCTGAAAAAATATTGCCCCAAATCGACTATTCCAACAATATGATGATTTTTCCAAATCCATTCTGAAATTAGGCAAATACAAATGAATTTGTTCTCTCGACTGCTAATTATATAGCTGCTGCCAACTCCTCAAGTTAAGTATATGAATCTTATAAGACTTGTTAAACTTTTGTAACTGTGGAATCATTAAAAAACTAATGTTTAATAACAAAATAAGAAACAGAAAAGTTGATAATATATAAGGATTCTTCTGCTCCCATCAGAAATATGTTGACTAAATTTTAAAATCCACACTTAAATTAAGAAATACAAGAACCGGTTTATAGAAAGCCACAAACTACAATTGTAGACATTTACTTTTTGAATAATAACCCTTGAATGGCTCCTGCTTGGAAGCCCCTGACGCCAATTTCCAAAGCTAAAGCCCATTTTTCTGAGTGTAAGCAGCATTGGACCAGCGAGTGCCGTTACGGCTCACGTTTTCCAGCAGCAAATTAAGAAACAGGTTGGTTATTTTTTATTTAGCGATATTTGATATTTTTTCGCTTCCTAAAGCTATCGGGTCACAAAAGGGTAATCAGAACACGCTTGATTTGATACTGGTGCTCCTGTTCCCATACCCTAGAATGGGGCATAATCGATTGCTAAGTGGACATGGCCACGATTGCTTTCCCTTAAATTAGTGCGTCAGCTTTAAGCGTATCTTAGTAATTATACCATTGGGCTTTATCACAAATAAAATTCCATTTATGTTGTAAATAAATAATCAAAGTGCACGCAGTACTACAAAGGGTATTTAATCATCGACGAGCTGTTCTTTCATGTCCATGCTCAAGTTTAGCTCGATGTTGGCTTGTTTAGGATGCAAAAAAAAAGAGGAAAAGAGAAAAAGATGGGCAACGGCAACTAAATAAAAAGGCAAGACAAATAACAAGCATTTTTATTTTAATACCAACACTTAATATAAACTTGATGGAGCTACAAAATCACGCTCCATTTACTCAAGCTATAGCTATGGCTGCAGCAGTAGCTGCTACAAGGGTGAAGACAGTGTTGGGGGCACATATCAGACAAAACGACAGCACCAGTTAGGAGGAGACTCAAACTCAGACTCGGACTCGTCCTCGTACTCGTAGTCGTAGTCGGACTCATGCACTTGTTGATTTTTATTAAATGTTGTAATAAAATAACAGTTAAGTTGTAACTTTGAGTGGAGCACAGCATAAAATAGCCCGCATCCCAACCACTTGCAAAAGCGGGCGCCGTTGCAGCACCAGAGAGAGAAATACAAATAAAAATGTGAAAGAGAACTTTGTCGCGGGTACTCGGCACACACACACACACACACACACACATTTATATACAAACACACATATGTGTACATGTGTGTGTGTGTGTGTGTGCATGTGTAGTAAACGTTCATGAATGAAATCTAGAATAAATATTTTATTCTCTGCCTTTAAGCATTGATTTTTTCCTGTGTTCCTCGCTTCTGCCTGAAAAGAGTGTTTTCCGTGACTCTGTCACCGCTTGAACTTGCCCTGCCATAGTCTCAGTCTCAGTCTCAGTTCTAGTGTCCGTCTCCATCTCCATCTCCGTCTCTCCAACGGGCGTCTCCAGTCTGTGGCCCAGTCTTGGATGAGTCGCACAAAGAAAACGTAAACACGTCGTATAAGCACCAGGCAAATGGAAAACATAAAAGAAAAAGAATAAAATAAAAATAAAAATAAAGCTACCTCGGTACTCTGTGTATTCTGTGGAAGTGGATCAACGCGCATAAATTATTATGCCCTTCCGTATATTTGTTTGTATTTTTATGGGCCACTTGTTGGACTAGGTTAAGCCCAATAAGATGCCCAGACGTCTACATAGTTTTCTGTTTCGGCTTCTTGTTTTTTTTTTGTTTTTGTGTTTTGCTCTCGACAATAAGAAAACTTAACGCTCACAGCGAGAATCAATATTTGTCTGTATCGAAGTCATTTTTGGTTACCAATATATCAAAATTGATTAAGTCAATTTTTTGAAAACAAATTCTAAAAACGTCAAGCAAAATATGGAATATAAAATTAAATTCTAATCAAGTAGTTTTCGCCGAAATATGGTAAAATGTGCATTTTATTTTTATCTAATTCATACTCACTATTTCGAATATTTCTTTTTCTGATTCATGCCACAAATGTTAAATCATTTTGCATTTAAATACCAGAAATCTTGTAAATATTTCTATTATTTTTATTTTTATTCAACTATTAAATTGTATTTTTAATTTAATTGAATTTAATTTGTTTCCCATTTTTTTATTTCAACGTTAAATAAATAATGAAATGCATATTTAAATTGCTGCAACTTCAGCTGTTAGCTGTTCGTTTTTAGCTGTTTGCTTTAACCTGTTTCTGATAATTAAGAATAGCAGTCGACACTGTACATAATCAAATTGACAGCTTCAACTGCAAACATGGAAAACAGATAAGAAATTTTATTGAATTACAGATGCGATTCTCCAATCGAATTCTACAACCGGTTAAGCTAATGTGGCGATGGGATTATCCACTGGACTGGGGTTCGCCATTTAATAGAGGAGTGAGAAATGGTTATCGTTGCACAACCTGACAAATGCCTCACCTATCTTCAGAGCAATATTCCAAGCTTCAAATGAGAATGGTGTTATCAAATTCGGTGGCTAGGCCAGGGTTACGGAAGCAACACTGGTCAAGATAATGCTTCAATGAGCACGCAGAACACGTCCTTCGTCCTTTATATTGTCCCCAGACAATACCAAGCATTACCAAATGAGTCTGAGGTGGAATTTCGACAGCTCAGTTTCTGTATTTGCTGGCGATGTTTTGTGATTTAAACTTGAGAACATGCCCAGCTTAAGTTGTCCGTATCAGCCGCCTTTAACTTAACGGCCAACAATTTTTAACACACACATACGCATACAAATACACGCACACATATATATATTGCCACCACATATGCGAGAGAGCGTATGTATGCCGTATGTTTCCTTGTTGCTGCCCTGGCCAGGCCTGCCCTGGCCCGGACTCCGCTGGACGTGGAGAAGAGCACTCTTTGCCATTTCCAGGGCCGTCTTTGACTTTGTCTGCCTTAACTAAAACTAGAGGCAAAAGCAACGGCAAAAGCAGTAGATGTCGCATAAGCAATTTCTGGACAACCTACTTCCCCTCCCCATACACACACACATACACAATCACACACACACACACCGGGCAACAACTTGGCAGCCCACTCGCCGATTTGAATGGTCGGTCGAATGAGACCAGTAGCCTTTTGATGTGTTCCACGGGCAAAATGCATGTGTATGTGTATGTGTGTGTGTGTGTGTGTGAGGAAGTTGCAGGAGCGGAGTGTTGGTGAGTAGGGAGTAGGGAACGGCTGAAAAGGCGTGCAGGGCTGAATATTTCCGCCGATTGCTTCGCAAATGCAGAATAGCAGCAGTGGCCACCATTCCTTTTGGTCATCGTCATCGTCATCGTCATCTTGTCCTCGTCATCTCCTGGTCGTTAGATTCGTCGTGCTGCGAATTGGATAGGGGTGATTCATGTGTGCAGGCAGGCAGGCAGCCAGGCAGGCAGGCAGGCAGGCAGAAAGGCAGTGGCATTTTACGTTGATGCCAAAACCAACGTATTCTCGAGCTCGAGCTCGAGAGAGTTGAGCACCAATATAGGCAACATCCAGCGATGCCACAGTCAGAGTCAGAGTTAGAGTTAGAGTCAGAATCAGAGCCTTTGCCTTGGCAACGAAGCAAAAGGACCAAGCGCTTGTCGCCAATCTCCTGTAACCCCCCCACCCCACAGCATGTCTCTTCGCAGTCCCTCTACCAAAATCTAACGCTAACCCTGTCCCATCCCCTGCAACAACGCCCATGTCCGCCTTGGGTGACGTCGCCCTCGTTTGAGGCAGCTGCAGCAGTTCGTTGCCATACAAGAGCTCCACTTCCACTTCGGTTGCGTGTCCATCATGCTGCTGCTGCTGCCGCCGCCTTTGCTGGCATCGCATCCATCGCCCAACCACCTGACACCAAAAGCAAGTCGATCGATAATTTCCATAGTTGACCACTGCTGTGTATGCGAATTTAGAGATGCGAACACATTTACACACACACACACACACACACACGCCGCATATCATATGTACAATATATGTATATATAGACGTGTATGTGTATATGTGGGCTCGGACATCGCACAGGACGCAAGTAGAAGAAGAAGAAGACGAAGAAGAAGGAGCAGCAGCAGCAAAAGGACGAACAGCATGCAGCAAGCAAGAAGGAAGCCCAACGACGACGAAGGCGACCAACAAGAACCTCCTCCAGTTGCTGTGTGCAAAATGTTGTTTGCATACGGCTTGCGATTGCTTGCTACATCGCCGACTGATGCTGGATGGGGTTTGAATGTGGGAAGAAGGAGTGAGCTGAGGCTCGGAGTGGAGCATGGGGCTTGGGGGTAGCTGTCCAGTGGTCCAGTGCGGCATGTAATGGATATGAAGAAGAGGAGGCTATGTGGGCTACGTACTAACCGGCTTGGTCACGTTTCGTTGCGTCGCCATCGTCGTCGTTGCTATTGCCCATCACCGTGGCTAAAGTTGAAGTTGAGGCAGTGGCTGTGGCAGTGGCAGTGGCAGTGGCAGAAGTAGAGGTTATGTGGCAGCAATAGCAACAGCAACAGCAAAAGCAAAAGCAGCAGCAGCAGCGACTGAGGTACTATCGCAAGTCGACGAGTTGGAGGCTGCGAAAATTCGAATTTTCAAGTTGAAACGGCCAGCTTGGCTTGGCGTGGCTTGGCTCGGCTTGGCTTGGCCTGGCCTGGCCTGGCCACTGTGGCCAGCCAGCCCTAAGCGTATGCGTAATAGAGTGGGTGGCTAAATTAATACACAAACATATATGCAGTCGAAGGGAACGGGAATGGGAAGGGGAAGGGGAACGGAAATGGGAATGGGTTCGGGATTCAGATTGGGATTGGAATTGGGAACAGGGAATGGTCACGAGGAATAAAAGACGTAGAAGGTTTTGCAGCATTAACAAATATATATACACGGCTGTATATAAGTTGAATAGTTGGCTATTTTACGAATGCCGCCAAGAACGTACAACGAATGAACAGGCCTTAGAATTTCACTAACCCCTTCCTTCCCCTCTGCCCCTATTTCCCCGTCTCCCCTATGCCTTTTAAGCCAACACAGCTTGCGTAAATTTTGGGTATTTGGCATTTTCATATAAATTTATGTATACTACTCGTACTCGTATAAAATAGTGGACGAGTGGCAAAAGTCCATTTGGCATTACATTTTAATGTCGAGAAATTCAAATTTCTAATTACATTGGTTGATTTTTTTCTGAAAGGATTCCAATTTATATACCATTGTATATAAGCAAGAAGGAAAGGAAAAACCTACGCACATTCCAAATTCAATATTTATCTTAACTAGAAATATAGCACTGATATTGACTTTAAATATAAATTAATAAATAAGGATAAATGCCACTACATTGACTAATCGTCTTGTTATGCCAGGGATTATATTTCTAGTTAAGTTACTAAATGTTGAAATCGATTCGGCCACATTAATGAGCCAAATACATTTTTCTGTTCCCTTTTAACCGTCTCGTTACTTCTTCCCACTTTCTCTTCATAATTGTACTGCTAATTATTCCTAGCAGTAAACATTTCGAGTACTCCGTAATATCATGTAATGAGACGTCGTGTAATCGTGGGTTTTCCCCAATTCATGTTAAAACATTTTGCATTTAAATATCAACAGATATCTTATAAATAATTCTTATTTTTAAATTTACATATAATTTTAAATTTTATTTTAGATTTAGATGAACTAATTTTTTTACTTGTTGCAATTTTTGTGCCGACTGACTTTAGTCGAACATTAAATACACACCTTGCAAGTGAGAGTCCATCTGCTCACATCTAGACATCATTATAAATTTAAGCAAGGACTCATATTTTGAATGATAATTCGAGTGCCATTGTTACGATAATTTAATCGTATAGACATATTTTTGACCTCAGCAAGAAGGCGAATATGTTTTAAGTTTCCTGAAGTAGCTTTAAGTCTGAGGATTAGCCTACCTATAAGCAGACGTTCCTCTATTTCCAACATTTAAAATTTTAATTCATTTTAAACATATTGTCTCGGGAATAACATATTAATATCCAATTTATACAAACTCTATGTTATATTTGGTCTGCTAGGTTTTTGCCTAGGTTTCCCCAGGCGATGCAATAAATATTGGACAAATTTTGCAATTAAATTCAAAAATTTGTTTTTTTTCCTATAAATTTAAAAAGCCTAAAAAATATGTTTTTTTTATTTACTTTAATTTATTTTGTATATTTTGTATTTTTCTCTGTCTACTGATATCAGTTGACATTAAACAAAATAAGTGAGAACGATACAGTCGGACGTGACCGACTGTGAAATACGCAGATGCCATAGGTAATAACATCTGAAAATGTGTAATTAAGAAATTCTGATCTCTGAGGGGGGATACTAGTAATCTACACTCCAGGCTTGCCTATTAAATTGCGATAGATAAAGGTGTTTTCGCTTTTTGGAGGCAGTAGTGGAAGTGGCTGAAAAAATGTTTGGGAAAGTTTCCTTGTAATGTACTCTCCAAGTTTGTTATCCTTAACTCTAAAATTACGGAATATACAAGATACTGAGATATTGGTGCGGCCGAAAAGTTTGGTAACTATAGCTCTTAAATTATAAAGATGTAGGCTTTTTAGCTTATGGGGGCGAGAGTGGGCATGGTCCAAACATTTTTTTGAATTGCATTACTTGCAATATGTCATATTTTGAAAATTGAATATTGTAAGAGATATATATGGCTTTACCGATATTCAATTATAAATTTTATCGGTTTCCTAGCATCCTAGTGAGCGCTAATTTTGATACTTTGACGCGGGAACAGACCAGCATGTGTTCCAAGATTAAAGGCTCTAGCCCAATGGATGCCAAATTTAAATCTCTGAAGAAATTTTGGTTTTGTCATTAAATTTGATTCAAAGGAAAACAACGATTTGCCAATTATATGTTTCTATTGGATGAATTAAAAAATTGTTGATCTAGACAACATTTAGTTTTAAATTGATAATTCACGAAACCAAAGAAACTGAGAATGTTTAAGTGTAGAGTTATTTGTGACTCGAATACGCGTCGAATAATACCTGACCTGAGAGAGATGAGAAGTCCTATGCTAATTTATTTTCTTGTTTAGAATGATTGTTTTAAACATGTTGTGTATAATACGCTGAGAAAGGTTTGTTATAATTCTATTTTGAAAATACACCAGTTTAGCTGTAAAAGTCTGTTTCCAAACAATATACATATGTTACACATAGCGTGGAAGAGATACATTTAAAAGCCATTTGGCTTGACTTTTTTCGGAAGTACTTAGTTAAATCTTTTTTATTCTCTGAAACCCAAGGTCGAAGAGCATATTGATTTTGAGCAATGTCTGTCAAATACATACAAAAATTTTGAAGCTATAGTTATCTAACTTTAATGGATTTTATGTACCTCTATCGACAATTCTTCCTGTTTCGCGAAGTCGAGAGAGATCGATGACTAGTAGGCGTTCTGAACTTTTAAGAGTTTTAACGGGAGATGGTCCACAAAACAGCGTTTGAGAACTCGAAGCCTCAAGGAAGGTGTAAGAAGTCTGGCATTATCGTGAGCAGAGAGAGTCAGGGAGTAACCTCAATGAACGTAAACTTTTTGATATGTTTCCTGATGGTGTGAACCTTACTTTGAATACAAATAATGTACAATTCTGCAGTGATGGAATGGATAGAGAAAAACTTAGAGGATGTTCAGACGTATACTTCAGCAGGCGCTAAAGATTGCTTGATTTTTCTTAGATGGAGTTTCTTTCCGTCTTCATATTCAAATGTGGCGACCGTACAATAACACGACACTACACAAATCTACGCATCACTAACAAACAGCTGATTTAACGGACAGTGGTCATTATAAATATTCAAAACACAAAAAAAAACGTTAATTCCGACGTCCTCGCTGTTATCGCCGTAGCGCTCCCTCCCTTCCTGTGGGGCGAAATCATTTCTGGTGGGCCCACCCTTTTATATATCCTATATCACATTTTATCCTAACCTCATTTTGGGTCCCCTCCCCTCCATTCACAAAAACTTAAGTTTCCATTTTTATCAAGCCTTGTGCATATTTAATTGATGGCTAACATTCCTTGATTAAGTTTTGCTTAAACATACAAATATTAAAGTAGATTTAATTTAAGCTGACGAGGCACGACAAAACTTTAATCTATATCTACACGTCTTTAATTTTGTTGCAGTCTTCTGCATGACCTTTGCCCTAAATTTAAATTTATTAAACAAAATGAAGGTGAGTCTTTAAATCATTTGGGGACACCCTAATCTACCCTATGCAACTCCCAGGGACATTTTATTTATTTTATTTATTTATTTATTTTATTTATTTATTTATTTTATTTATTTGTTGTCAACTAAAATCAGTCGACACAAAAAACACAAAAGCTTAAATTAGAATTCGAATTTAAGGTAACATAATGAATTTACAAATAATAAACAACAACTAACAAAATTTTAATTACAAAAAAAAATATGACTAATAATTATTTAACTAATAAATTTACAAAATTATAATAACAATCAAAAAAATTATATAAATTACAACCGAAAATTATTTGTGTAAATTGCCCCATAACATCGGCCAAACTAGTTGCGCATCACGGATGTGAAGGCGATCTGAGAGAATTTGGATTTGGGCGCACAGCCTGCGCACTGCAGCTGAATCGAAGATTCCCCGCCGTCAAAATAATATGATTGGAACGGACTCACTTCTATACACTTTCATGTATGTGTTAATGTTGGATCGGCACTTTTATGGAAATTTTATTGATTTTATTTCGTTCATTAGTTCCAATTATAAATTAAAATTTATTTATTTTAGCTGGCAACACTTGGGCGAACTTTTCCTTTTCCCTCGCAGCACTTAACCGAACTTTTTTCTTTCTTTAAAAAAAAAAAGCCTGACCGCCACTGACCGCTGCCTTTTTTTCTTTCCCTCGTTCATACCGACTACCGCCGGGACATTCGCTCGACCTCCAAATAAGTCGATCATTGGCCTTTTTATTCCTTTTTAAAACCCACTCGGATAATTTTCTATTATCTATTTCTTGAGCGCGCGAACTCTCTCTCTCTCTCTTTCTCTCTGAAGCTCAAACCTTGGGGCTACCACCTTTTCGACTGCGGGCAGCCCTAACTATCGATATCATCGGCCCCGGCGCAGCAGTTATCGATGACATGTCAACTTTAATCTGTGGTTGCTTAGATTTAGTAATGTTAAAATATCAAGGGCAGGCTGGCGACTTTATTTGTGTTGTCGTCAGTTGTTCCCAATGTTCCAAAGTGAACACAGTTAAAAAGAAAAAAAAATTCTTATTCAATTCAATTCAAATTTCATTTTAACAAAAATTTAAGAGTGTTAATTTCGACAGAAACTAGCGTAGCTAAACTGCTGCCTTTAAACTGCACTTGAAATTGCAGGTTTGCCCTCTAATAGAATCCAACCAATCCCAATATCAATAAAAAAAAAGCATTCTCATCTCCAAAGTGGATCGCAAGACTGAACTGGAGCGTCAGAGGGCCAAATTGGCAGCTCCTCGCGAGGAGAAGGATCAGCGTCGTCGAGAAACGGCAGCGCTCATCGTTGCGCCCGTTCCGGAAGTATTGTCCTCTGTGTCGTCAGTCAACATGCGATAATTCCAATACACAGCCCCCTGATATTAGTTGGCCACCGTCAAAAAGCAAAAAGCAGCCACTATATTTTGTTGTCAATGTGCAAGCAGTAAACATTTAACCAAAGGAGACACTCGTCCAAAGGTTAGTATTGCGCGCAGGTCGCTTCATTGAACGCGCCGATTCCGAGAAATAACATATACATAATATATATACATATATATTATAGCTCACATTGCATGCTTTATTTTTTTTATTTTTTTCGTTTTTATGTCGAATTTTATTTGATGAATTTCACTTAAATACTAATAATCGCAGAAACGGAAAAAATATGAATATTAAAAATATGAAAAAAAGAAGAGCCAAAACCTCTTTTAAAGAATATAAATTAATTGTTATGTTTCTATTTTTATACACTTTTCCACATAGATATTTTTTGGATTAAAACGGAAAATAAATATGAAGCTTCCGAATTGTCGAATGACGGAAAATATGCTGTGCATGGACAAATTATAATTGAGTTTGAAAAGTTTGGTAGCTGACATTATAAAATTGGCTTTGGTAAATTTAAAAGTTATAAAAAAAAGAAAATATTACAAAAATTATATAGTTTTGTGTTTGTTTTCTTGCAGATTTTGTCAGCAAATGCGAATAGCAATATCGATTATTGTTTGGACGAAACGAATATCGGCTGCAAACGAACCATGCCTGAATGCCCTGATTAAGTTTAGACCTCGTCGTTTTGGTTCATCTTGAGCTCTTTGAGCGTCGCATTCATCGCGCGACGGCAGCGCCAGATTCTTAGCCACATCGTAGACATACAGTTTGCCGCACTCATCACCGATGATCACAAGCAATCCGGATGGTGTCCAGGAGAGCACAATCTGACCCGAATAGGTGCCGCCCAATATTAGATTCGGATTGAACTTAGCGAGGTAGGTGGACATCACAGCGCTCTTGCAGTGGAATACATCATCTGATGTTTGCTTCTTAAACTTTGTATTCCAGACCATCACAACGCCATCCGGCTCTTTGGGGCTCTCATTGATGTGATACGAGGCAATGAGTAGCTCCGGAAAGTGTGTCGACCAGTCTATGCTCGTTATGGAACGATTCTTTGACCAGCGCTCATCATAAAACACACGATTACTCGGACTACATTGGCTGCGGCGACAACGACGAGACCATCGATGAACGATCCCATGCACGTCATACGATTCAGCGAGAGATGTCCACGTTCTCAGAAAGGGTGCGCTCAATGACGCGACCTGCGGGCAATACAAACCTTTGGAAGTCCTCCGACAAGATTTTCAAGATAATCGGCAGTTTGGAACAAACTCCGTGATCCGGTTGTGGCAGCGACTTCTCGTCGTCATCCTTGAATTCATCCTCCTGTTGTTTACTGCTTGCACATTGAAAATGCTCATATTTAGTTGCCGATTTTTGCCAACGCCCTTTACATTGACGGTGGCCAACTAACATCAGGCGTCTGTGTATTGGAATTTTCGCATGTCAGGGCATTGGCTGACGACACCGAAGACAACACTTCCGAAACGGGAAACGTATCTCGTCTAAATCTAGCCGCTGGTCTATGTTCGACTACGCTGATCCTACTCCTCGCGCGGTGCTGCCAATTTGTCCTTACGCTCCAGCTCAGTCTGGGAATCCATTTTGGAGGTGGGAATGTTTTTTTTGATATTAGGATTGCTTGCTTTCTATCAGAGTGCAAGAGCTGCAAATACAAGTGCAGTTTGAAGGCAGCAGTTTAAGCTACTCTAGTTTCTGTCGAAAATGTTGTTAAAATGACATTTTATCACAATTGAATTGAATTATAATTTCTAAAGAAAAGTTTTTTTTTTCTATAAATGAGTGTTTGTATTATCAACGCATTTCTTAATAAAAGCATATATATTTTTAAAACACGATGTAAATTATAAATTGTAAATGTAAAATTGTAATGTAAATTATCTGTTCAGTACTGGTGTTCGCTGACTGCTGTAAAAACTCGAAATGATACAACTATTTCAAGTAGCTCTGAGCTCTTGAGCTGCACGATTCTTCCCTTATAGTTATATCATCACTGTAAATGTCGTTTGGTAAAAAATAGCTTGACTGTTTGTATGCTTTTCAAACTGTTTGCAATACATATACATAGATATACTTATATGTACAATTATCCTCTGCTGGTCACTGACACTTGTCGTGCTAATTATGTATCGAAGATAAGAAATGAGTGTCTTAAGTTATGTTTACGAGAATTATTTAAACAGCTTTGACATTGACCTTTATTGTGATGGGAGGCATGAAATCAAACAGCGCATAAGTGTTACTCAGGCCATCAGAGTGTCACACGTACTTATGTGTCCATAAGTACATGTGCCACTTATTTATGCATCCTATTTATGCATTTACCCAATAATGTAAACAACAACTCCAGACCCACATATAAGCCGATGCACATATGTACAGCTAAGCATCCATAGATGTGTGTGTAAGCGGCCAAATGTGCCATTTGACTAGACATTATAATGTGTATTATTTCATTATAATAATAATTATGTCTGTACATAGCACTTACACACACTTATCTATTAGCGTATGCGTGTGTGTGCGTGTGTGTTGGTTGGCTTGTCTGGCTTATAAGTACACTCAGTCAAACACTCATACATGCGCATTTCACCAAATTAGGGCAACATCAACCTATTACCTATTTAATTATAATGAGCTGCGTCCGATTGCGGCTGCAGCTCTGCATGTGCATATGTATGTGTGTGTGTAATTATGTATGTATGTATGTGCGTATGTGTGTACACAGCATATAAGCATGTTAGCGCCTATGTATCGAGCATTGAGCTTGGGAATGACAATACGCACCCATTTGAATACATAAATTAGTGCAAGTCCATGTCATTGTGAGATGTATATATACATATATGTCCATGTATGTGTTTGTGAAAGTATATACATAATTGCAGCCTTGAACTTGAGCAGGTATATGATTATTTGTGTACATATTTACTCCGCTACTTATGCGACTTTGTATATAATATATGTGCATCAAGCTGAAGTGCATTGTACTCATCTGCATATGTATTCCAACGATTATTGAACTCAAATTTGTAGCCCCAACTGCCTGTCTCTCTCCAATAAAAAACATTTATAAGCGAAAATCATTTTCATAATGGGCAGAAGGAAGTATCTTCAACCTCATAAGGTATGTACAAATATATGTATAAATAATAATCATGATCAGGATCAACAGCAGAGTCGATACTAAATATATGCGTTGCTTCAGTTTTTATTTTTGACTCTTCTGTAAGAGTTTGCCAAACTTTTAAAGCGCAAGTTTGGCAATAAAACTAGAATATATATTTAGCCGACTTGACTTTTGTTATTTGTTGTTTATACCTATGCTCAACATTAAGTATGTTAATTTATAGCCTTGTATGCACTTGTAGCTCAGCTGTAGAACAAGCTAAGCATTTCAAATGCTTTTATGTAAGTAGCGGTTGCTGTTGAGTATGTTGTTTTTGTCAAGTAATAAATTTTCATTGTTTTAATTATTCTGTGTCACAAATATGACGTTTCCGAATTTATAGCGTTTTATGATATCATTTATTTTGAATCAAACCACATAAGATTCCGAATTCTTAATAAATGGGGAAATAATTTATTGTTTATAGAACACATTTAAATGGGAAAATTGGCAATATAGTGACAATATATTTAATAGCTGGGTTCAGGTTGATTAAAGCATTCTTACTTATTGTGTTATAATTTAAATATGTGTTTTAAAATGTTTAAAAATTTCAATTACAGTTCACGCGAGTGCAGTATTCCCATTTGTTTAAATTGCTATCAAAAATACCGAAATTCAAATATTAAAAATGGAAAATGAAGCAATGTCACCAAAATAATGTTAGGCAAGTCATATACATTTTTTTCTCCCAAACCCAAACTGAAATCATCGACTTGCAACAAAATGCGAAGGAAATAAAAAAATCTCCGATTGCGTAAAATTATTATAATTTATTATTTTATTTTCTTTATTTCATTTATTTTACTAGCATTCATGTATATGAATTTGCCGATGGATATATTATCATGGAATTGGAGAATTATGGATCCTTGAATAAGTACCGAAGGTCCCGGTGAGGAGCAGCGAAGCATACTGTGATGGAAGACCTCAACTGGATAAACCCGACTGCGCAGGTGCATATTCCTTAAAGTTACTGCCATAACTAACTCTTTGTTACACTCAAAAAAAAATACGCCGAAATTTAGAAAACAGACAAACTTCTGACGCCAAGAGCTGCTCTCTCTATTATTCTAAACATATATATAATAAGCTGTCCGCCACTGTACATATACAGTGGCTCAATGCTTATTTGGATCAGTGTCAAAGAAAAAAAGTAATTGCCTGCCATAAACTAATTATTCATTATTTTTCAAAAATTCCAAAGACCGATGGTAGGTATATATATTAACCACCAAAATTAATATATGACCCCAATAAACTGGGGTTTCCCCAACTGTTAGGTAGGATTATAAAAATGTTGCCTACTTTGCGGGGCATATTTCATTTGGATCAGTCTGAATAAAATAATATATTTGCATTATAAAAACTTAAATAAGGATGTTAATACTTAGTATGATATCCTTTAGCCTTAACAACTTCCCTTAACCTAATATTCATCGGAATTACCAGCTTCCTGGTAGCTTTTGGGCTGATTTTGCTCCACTCATCCCGCAGAGCATTTTTGTGGTCTTCTTTGCTGGATATGCTGTGCTTCCGGATGTTATTTTCCAGCAGAGCCCCCAAATTCTCAATAACATTTAAATCTTAAGAGTGGGCAGGTGGAATTATCATGTGGGGGCAGTTCCTGATGAGCCATCCATTGTACTATCTTGGCCTTATGCTTGGGATCGTTGTCCTGGTTGAACAGGAAAGTACGTCGGATTCCTACCTTTGCACTTTGGAGTAAATTTTCCTTTAGAATGTTGAGGTACACATTCTTGTCCATTGTTGTTTCAAAAATCACAAAATTCCCGAATCCGGCTGACGAGATACATACCCATGCCATGTCACTTCCTCTACCATGCTTGACTGTTGCCTTTACGTGTTTGGGATTCAGGTCAATTTTGGACTGTCGCCACACATAATTCCGTCCGTCTGAGTCAAAAATGTTGAATTTGGACTCATCTGCAAATATGATCCAGAACTCCAGATTCTTGTCCAAGTGGGTTTTGGCGAACGTCATCCTAGTCGCTTTATTTATTACGCTTATGTTTGCGCAGAAACCTGCACACAGTTTCCACACAGCACTTCTTCCCCATTTCATCCTGCACCTGTTGAGTCAGTTTTGGAGCCGATAGCTTAGGATTTCCCCTTATTTTCCTGATGATCCTTCGCTCCTCCTCTTCGGTGAAAATCTTGTTTGGTGCCATTCTGCCCTTGCCCTCAATCCGATTTACGTCGACGAAGCGCCGAATGATGTTATACGCAGTTGATTTGCTCAGATTAACCATTTCAGCTATTTGGCGATGTGAATATCCGATTTGGAAGTGTTCCAGGATGAGTTTCCGTTGTGCAATGGTAGTCTGTTTGTCCATAGTCCATGTTGGCTTATTGCACCCGAGATGCAGGATTAAACTAAACTGACTATGAAGGATTGGTCTATTTATACCGAAAATACTCAACTTTAGGTAAAAAATCCGAGTTTTATGACACCCAGGTGTCCACAATGTACCTGATTCAAATTAAAACTATACCTGAAAGTAGGCAACATTTTTATAATCCTACCTAACAGTTGGGGAAACCCCAGTTTATTGGGGTCATATATTAATTTTGGTGGTTAATATATATACCTACCATCGGTCTTTGGAATTTTTGAAAAATAATGAATAATTAGTTTATGGCAGGCAATTACTTTTTTTTTTACACTGATCCAAATAAGCATTGAGCCACTGTATATCAAAAGAGCAAGGGCTTGGGAATTTACGCGCAAATTAGACAGCATATTAGATAATTTCCAGCTGCGAAATATTTTGACACCAATCTTTGAAGAAGGTTTTTTACTATCAACCTTTCAAAATTCGCTTTAAAACTACGGTATATAATACACTCTACGAAATTCGATTAAAGGCACTTGATTTTTTCTTTATAAAATTTAAAATAAAATTTAAAAATTTTATTTTGTTCTACAAAAGTTAGTTATTTTAAATACACGTCAAATAAAAAAGACACATCGATTCAACAACTTTTCAGAACTCAGATAGTGAGAGAATTTGGACCATTCCTTAACGACAGCCTTCGTAGCTGCTCAACTGTCTCAAGCTGTCGAGTACACACTTAAACTCGACGGAGTTCACCAAAACTGCGTCCAATAGATTTATATAACCCCCCGATCTCATATTGCCACAAATTTCTCAAAACAGTGTCCTCTTGTGATGACAGAATGGAGCCCAAAACCACCGTCACAGGATCGAGTAGAAGAAAATGTCTTCTTCTTCTTTAAATCATGCCAGTAATAGCTAAAATCATTTGAACCATCGAAATTAAATGTTATCTAATCAGAGAATACCACATTTTGCCACTCCTGGGTCCTTAACATTGAATATGTGATGTGCTTGCGTTAATACTAGCTTTGACCTCAAATTCTTCCAAACCAATCGATTATTACCCGTTAAAATTTTGATAAACACGATGTTTGGAAATTTGTAATCTTGAATCAATTAGAATTTTAGATGCCGAAGCAGTTTTATACAGCCCAGCTCGTGGGATTGCAGATTTTTGGCAGTGTGATAATTTTATAGTATTGTTTGATGAAGTTTTCTCCTGTTGCTCAATCCCATGTCCTTGTTAGCCAGGATCCTAGGTATTTCCTCAGGTTAGAGTGTTTTTTACTTTCCCATTCAACATTTTTGTATGAAACGAATCTATTTTTATGTATAGAGTATTAAAATAATATTTATTCTATATTATCCCATTCAAACAGAAACAGGAAAAAATCAAGTGCCTTTAATCGAATTTCGAGTGTATAGTCTTATGTGAATTTTTGGGGACGGGAGTGGGTGTGGCCGATACAAAATTTTGAAGAAGTCCCCTAGTAATCTATCTTCAAGTTTTGTAGCATTAGCTTCCAAATTGCAAGAGTTGTAATCTTTCCTTTGGTAGCCATAGCTGTTAAATTGCGGCAGATTTAGGATTTCACAGTTATTGGGGTCCTGGGTGGACGTGGCATTTGTGTATCTATGAAGGACATCTCCAACAATTCACTAACCAAATTTGGTGACTGTAGCCTTAATTGTAATTGTAAATTGTATATTTATCGTTTTGCAATTATAAATTTGATCGATTTCCTAACCTCCTAGTGGACATAGCACCCAAATTTTGAAACTTTGTCTTATTTGGGTACGGATGTATATGTTCCAAGTTTCAAGACTCTATTTCAAAGGTTGTCAAAAAGAGTTGAGAAATGAAAAACTCATGATTCTGAGAATGGAAAACTTTAACAAATATAGTGTCTAATTAATAAAGTGAGCTACCCTTAAAAATAATTTTCATAGTTTCAGGCGATTTTTCAAGGCGATTTTGTTTTCTGAGTATATAGACATCCAGACATCGTGACGGAGATTGCACAAGTTTAATATACTCGAATGGTTTCGGCAACCTTCGGTTGGAGAGTATACAAATTATTTGATTATGGACTTTGAAGATACACGAATGCCGTATTATCAAGAAAATGCAGTGATATGTGTATATATTTATTATATGAATGATCCCTATTCACGAGATTACAATCATGTGAACAAAACACATTTTATATAATGCACAAAGCAGTTTAACTTAGGCCTGCAGTCTTCTTAGGTTTCCAATAGTTTCGCTCTGAGCTATATAACATCCTAGTGCCATGTACAATGTATGATGAACAATGAGGTTGATGCGAATCATAAATACATGTATATACCTTTGTATAATGCAAATAGTAAGAAAATCTCCAGTGGAGAGTGCCCGAACAGGAAATACGCTGCCCAAACTTACAGTCGTATACAGAAACAGAAAGAAGTAAGAAAGCACTAGTCGAGAGAGCTCGAACTCAATCCAACTTCTTTGCTATCATAAGTCTTACACGTCTTAGTTAAATAAAACAGCGCGCCCCAGTCAAGAAAGCTCGAATAATATATACCCAGAATTCATAAGATCAAGTTATTAAATCGACTTTCCTTAAAAAAATACAAGCGAATAATTTTATTGACAGCATTTTCGTATATATGTATGTGTGTATATATGTATACATGTGTTACGTACGGGTGTGTGTGTATATACATATGTATACACGTATTAGATATAATACTCATTTAAATACACCCATAAATGTATGTGTTTCTGATTTTTTAAATTTATATTTAAATTCCCAATTTTGTTTTAAAATTATTTTAATTTATTTTCTAATTATTGTTTTTTTTTCTGTGTCGACTGAAATTGGTTGACATTAAATAAATAAATACACATACATACATACACATGTATTTGCATATTTACACTGGCTTATATTATCATTGTGCACCCTTCTCACAAGTGCACGCATAAATGGTGTTATGTTAAGTAAATAAAGTAACTGCTTCCCATTCGATTATGGTGAAATTTGAACAGTTGGTCAATAATTCATAAGGAGGTAATATTTTATTAAGAAGTCTACCTTTTATCGGAATTCGAAATAAATCGATTGATTTTATTGATTGGTGTATGAACATACAGAGTTCTTGACATAAGCATTTTCCAAATTGGTAGGCATACAAAAATAAATTATGATTTTTCTATGGATACTAGGGGCATTAGCGCTTTAAAAATGTATTTTTCATTATTTTTGTATCGATGAAATATACTTATTCTGAGTTTGGCATTAGATAACTTATGTTTCATGTACATATAGAGGCTCTATGCAGGTTCTTTTACTTCTTCGAAAAAAAGTGAAAAATAAATAAAAGTCGAAGATTTCTCAAAATAAAATATACACCCAAATATTAATAACAATAGCTTTTATTGAACACATTTGCGGATTAACTACTAGCCTTGGAAGAAGTTTTAGTACATAAAAATATATCAAAATTGTGCATTAACATTGACTTGATTGACTTTCGTTTACACATAAAAACCCAGCAGTAGAATTTGCCTATTTACCAAATTTAAAACTCGATACATACATACTGAAAAGAAGAAGAAGAAGTACGTACGTACAATATGTATACGCGTATGTATACACAGATTCGGATACTACACACACACATATGTATGGTCCATCCATTTGTATATTGGGCTCTATACATATATGCACATATTAATATATATGTGTATGTGTGTGTAAAATCAGTAGATGGCAAGGCATGTGTGCGTGTACACATAAATATATATACACATATATATATATGTATGTATATGTGTGTGTGTATGTGTGTGTATGTGTTTGTTTTCGAGAAAGCGTCTAATTCTCTAAAATGTGAAATTTTACAATCGCCTAGCGCACATCTTTACCTCCATCTGCCAGGCGCTCCCACGACGCCGTATCAACTCGAGAGATGTTGCCATAGCCCGGACAAAGCCACCCAGCCACCCACTCTCACCTCATCCCCCCAAAAAAGCGTAGCCATCAAGTCGTCTGTCCGTCTCAGTCCCGGGCAACGTTGCGCGTTGCTTGACCAGAGCCCACATCTACACCCACACACACTCACACACACACACACACACACTCATACCACTTAAATCCGTGGCAACTACCCACAGCGAGTCCGGCGGTCCCCAATCGCGCCGAACTCCCACTCACGTACTATTTGCGGCATCGCCCGCTATGTGGCACACACACACCGAGGCACATTTGCGCACACACACACAGACACACACAGATACACTCGCACCGTTCACACGTTTACACACTAACTCACTCTTATCCTTTTCACATGTCGCAAGTAGTATGCAAACAACATTTTGCAGAAACACAGCTTCGTTCCTTGGTCTTCGTTTTATCTTCATGGCAGACCCTTACTTATTGTGGGGACTGACCAGTCAGTCCACTGTTGTTGCCATCGCCATCACACCCAGTGCCGTTATATGGGATGTGCAAGTAGATGTGGATGTGGATGTGGATGCCACTGCTTTCGAAGCATGATTCAGCTTTAGCCTCAACATCAGCTTCAGCTTCAGTTTCAGCTATGGCAACGGCAACGGCTTCGTGTGTGTCGCCGGTGCTTCTAAGAGTAAATGCTTAGTATGTTCTATGTGTGTGTGGGTCTCTCTCTATGTGTGTGTGTATGTGTGTGTTAGTTGTTGGTAGGGTGATTCCGTACATTTGCTTGTGTGTTTGTAGATGTCCGCTTCAAAATTCGCATACACAGCAGTGGTCAAGCTATGGAAATTATCGATCGACTTGCCTCCAGCGCCAGGTGGTTGGGTGCCGTGATGGAAGCGTGGTGGTGGCGACAACGACGACGATGGCAGAAGCAATCTGCGCTGGGCCGCAAGTTGCTGCTGCTTCTGCTGTTTCTGCTGCTGTTGCTGCTGCTGTTGCTGCTGTGGCATGTGTGTGGATCCAACGTCGTCGTCGCCGTCGTCGTCCAAGGCGAGCGAGGCAAAGGGATTCGTTCGTTTTCAAGCTAAATGGCAAGAACGTTGACGGCAGCGGCGGCAGCAGAATCGCCAGCTAGGAGATGCCCAAAAAGAAATTACGGACATTTACATTATGTGTCCATATGCGACTACCTAGTACGGGCCGGGCTAGCAACTACTACGACTACGGGGCCAAGTGTGCATATGTGCACATGTGTGTGTGCCTCCATGTACGCCAGCATACAGTCAAATATACGTGAGACCGACGTCTGCTGCCGATGTGTTGTACTCTTGTTCACTTGTCCAGGCGTCAAGGCGTCCTCGCGTCCATCCGTCCATCCGTCCAACTGTCCAGTTGTCCGGTTGTCCAAACGTCGCATGTTCGCCCGTTTTGAACGGTCTAGGCACTGAACTCTGAACGGAGGTCTCCACATCTACATCTACAACTGCAACTACAACTACATCTACATCTACATCCACATCAAAGTAAAAAGACCAACGGGAACGGGAGCTCTTTCGCAGATGGAACGCTGGGAGCCATAACAACAAGGCAGACGAAAGAAACGAATGACTAACGAAGGAAATTGCTGATATTGTATGAGCAAAAGTTGGGCATGTCTGTCCCTGGCCAAGGCGCGCTTTAGTTTTGACAGCACCTAGCATATCTCACAACCACACCACTCACACACACACACACATATATATGTATGTGTTTGTAGATTTGTGGAATACATAGCCAGCTAGCTGAATTGAAACTCACATTTAAATAGGCGCGGATATTGCAAGCCGTCGTTTTTGAGCTGTGTCCGGCATCTTAGTTCCTTGCTTCGATTGTCCTTTTCTGCAGCAACCACTTATTCAAGTCTTCTTCCACACCGATGCGCAAGCAATTACGAATCTATAATGAATCATATGCAAGCCACCATCTAAGCAAAACATATCCAGTTGTCATATGGAGAACAGGTGTTTACAAAAATATATGTTAAAGGACTTTTTGACTACTGTGGACTTCAAATCAGCTTATCTTTTACTATTACTGATGATATTCTCCAAAGTTGGAGCTGTAATTAAAAGTTTATTTAAAAAGTTATAACTAATTATATCTATGGCTCTCCTCCGATTGTTACATTGTTTCTCGTTTTAGATTTGTTATACTTAAATTAATACTGGCACCCAAAGGATGTAATAGGTCCAAGAATGCGACACAAGAATAGCAATCAAAGTAAAATAAAAGCGTGCCATAAATCCAGCATTGGTTGGGTTTTTTTTTGTCATTTTTATACTCTGATGTGCTGTCCGAATGAGCGAAACTTTCCTCAACACCCCTTAAGCTAGGCACTTGAAGCTGAAAACTGTTCGTTTATCTATGCATCAGGCAATGTGACTTTAAATATCAATAATACAATCTTAAATGCTACACCCACTCACGACACCAAAATGGATGTACCCAACAGGCAAAATCAATAAAATCTTTCTGGTCACAGATAGGGTAGTTAAATTTCTTGGACACGACAATCCTTTAATACCGAAGAAAAAATATAATATGGAGTAGTCAATAGTAGGAAAATCTAATTTGTAGCCTTTAAATTTTTCGCAGTTCCATCTGATATAAGTAGTTAATACATTAATTTATACAAATTAAGACTTTTTATTCAGGTATTCCCAAAAAGTGAGAGCTTGACACTAGGAATAATTATTCGTCTGTACCCGATTAATGAAATTTGATAACTAGAGACGCTGAATTTAAAAGTTATTTGAGGGGTACAAAAATAGACGGAAAATTTTCACATCCACTTCCTACAAGAGTTAGATTAGTTAATCAGGAACCATCAAATAAATTTTGATACATGTTTTGGGTATTACCCACCCAGACCTCAAAAATCGTCCCCAATTTTAAAACTAGAGTTACCAAACTTGGAAAAACTCCTACTAAGATTTGTCAAATTTCTCGTCCATGATCACCGCACCCCAAAAAAATCGGGAAAGCCCAAATATCCCGTAATATTATATTCAAAAGGCACATTAATGAGAATTCAATGGTCGAGACAAACTCAGACAGCCACTGGAGCTACCCTTAATATTAGGAATCGCGATATTTATATTAAATTAACTTCATATTTTATTAGTTGATTGTCGGTCTAAAATAATAATAATATTTGCTGTCTTTCTGAAAGATATTGTTTAAAAATCAACAAATTCTTAAAGAACGTTCAAGAAATAAATGATGATTTTCTTTTTTTAACAGTTCATCACAAAACATAAAAAACGTATATATGTATGTGTGTATTTCTTATTGCATACAAGTTAAATTATGCGCGTTTTTTCACCAAACAATCTTTTTTAAACCAATATAAGAAAGTCATCTTTGAGGTGGGCTTGCTTATAGGGCATATGATAAAAAATAGAATAGAATCGTTGATTATTCTTGTGTAGGAGGAACAGGAGTATCTTAGCGAAGTGACTTTATACCATTTCAAGCCGTTAAATATTAATTTCAGGGCCGCACAAATATGAACACAATAAATCAAATAAAAGCACGCAGTCTGCAAGCTGCGTAATTTATTCAATGTTTGTGATTCTTTTTACCACACAACACAAAAAAGAATTATAAATACCTTCTGTAAGCCGGAGAAATTATCGATTAGGACAAACTTCCTCTGCTGTTTCCAAGAACTTATATACAACAATTAAAGGCTCTAGCTTTATAATTTTAAGGGGGATTTTCACTTTATTATAATTGTCTTAATTTCCGGTGATTTTTTTCGGAATAATACGCATGATTATTGGTATGTTTGTAAACAAAGAATTGTTTCCTACTCATATGCAGGTAACTGGCTAACACTGAACACTCCTAACTAACCATAACCTTTAGTTTAATATTTTATATATGGTTTCGTTGACCTGTTCAGCGTCATTGGTCCGATCCGGTTTCACCTACACTGAGGATGACAGATGTTGAATAGCCAACATTTTTTCGTGCAGCACTCGTTCGCATTGACGTTGCCAAAGGTGTTGCACTTAAATCGCAGCCGCAAGGAAAAAATTCACTTTTCGAGAGTTTTGCACAGAAACAAGAGTGGCCAAGAAAAAAGAAAACAAAGAAAAAAACAGCAAGAAAGGATAGGTGGCCGTGAGTAACGGCATTTTTGAGTAAGCACGCATCAACATTGCACCATATGGAAATTTAGCTGGCAACTGCCGTGATATTGTTGACGCCAATGAAGGGAAAAAACTGCAACCGTATGCGAAGGTCAATCAAGTGACTCTTTTTTACTGCCTTTCGCCAATGCGCCGAAATTGCGGTAAGGCAAAAACTGCGCTCGTCACACAGCTCACAGCTCACAGCTCACTAAGCGCCTGGAGCCACGGCCACGGCCACCAAAAAAATCGCCGGACGTCGCCTCGTTCGGGCCGCGATATTTAAGGGGATTAGGCAGTCAGTTGGAAACCGCTTGTTTGCCCAGTGGCATGCAGCTTGATGCAGTTGCCCGTTTTTTCTGTTGCCGCAACATCATGCTGTCTGCCATTGACTCGATGCCTCAATACACTCACAAAAAAATCACCAAAAAATTTTGAACATTTTTTAGAAATAATTTCTAAAAATAAGAAAACACTTTTCTAAAAAAATCATTTCTGAAATTCGGAAATTGGTAAGCAGTAGATTTTTAGAAATTTACGTTTTGTACAATAAAGTAGAATTTTTGTTCTCTCAGTGTAATGTCTGCCACTGGCTCAGTGCCTCAATAGTTCTTCGCGTGCAATGCGAGGAGCCAAGTGGCACCGCATTGTGTATATGGATGTGGATGTTGATGTTGATGTAGATGTAGATGTGGATGTGGATGTGGCCTTTCGACCGTCATGTGATACTGTCGCCGATTAGGCTTGTATGGACGTGCAAAGTGCTTGTGATGGGTGTTTCGAATGTTTGTTGGTTTTTGACGCGGCCCAGCCGCAAAAACGGCATTTTTTGTGCACTGAATATTTAAATGCAGTGCACCTCCCATCCTTGCCTAGCTCTGCACATGTTTCTATTTCCCACAGTCCAACAGTTTGACGGGACAACATTGTTTCATAAGAGCCTGGCAAGAGCTCGGCAACAAGTGCACAACAAGTTTGCGCAAGCCAACAATTACAATTTGCAACCACAAATTTTTGCAGTTAAGTGTAACAATTACACTACACAACAGAAGTTTTTATCCAAACTGACAAGTATACTTTTCAGAAGCTGAAAATTTAAAAAAAAAAACAATAATGAAAAAACTTGTTCTACGTTCACAAATGTATATTCCAAATGTCATAAATATATATATATAAATGCATATCTTTCGGATCAGCTGGTATTTTGTTATACCAATAGATCCTTTTCAATCTCACAGACTAATAATCGGCTGACAATTGAGTTCGTCTGAGCAATGTTTTGTGTTTTTAGAGATAAATCTTATAACCTATCTTATTTGCTAACATTAATGATATATACACATATATTTACAAGCAAAGAAGTCAAAGAAAGAAATAAATGAATTCATATATTTTATATATTAATATAGTTTCAAGCTTCCAAACTGACTCAAACTCTCCCAGATGATGAATCTGGAGGGATTAAATATATTGGAGTATATAAAAAATATAAACAAAACACTACAAAATAATAATTTAAAATACAATTTTATATTTTTATATGTAATGTTTTGTATTTTTATGTATAATGTATTGTTGCGTTCGGTAGTTAGTTATTTTATTTGCGAAACAATTAACAATTCTTAGTTTTAATTTTAAGTTTTAATAGTGATATTCATTTAAAAATGTTATATTATACACAACATCACTGAAACAATCCAAAAGTATCCAAAAATCCAACTCTTATATCCTTCAAGATATGCTTAAATAAATATACTTCTTTTGCATATGGCACACATTTTAATATAAATTAAATCTGTGTTTTTTACCTCTTCAATTCTTAAAGAACGGTGTGTTTAGTCAGTCGGATGGACTGACAGGACATGCCCATGTCCACTCGACTTTTGATTCTTGTAAATAATATTTAAACCTTATAGGTGGGAGCACAAAATATTCTACAACAGAGAACACTGCAGTCGGACATAGCCGACTGCGGAATACTCTGATACCAGTGTCAAACCATCTAACAGATGGTAACAACTGGCAATGAACCCTCTTGCAGGCGTATAAATAAAATTTGATTAATACAGCTAAAAAAACAATGAGAGTTATGGAATTGAGCGAATTGTGGGCCGAAATGGCTGTATCCCAATCATCGGAAGGTATTATTGTGGCAGATTACGAAAGATAGTCTCCTTATATGATACCCTTGTTCTGAAAGGTTCGTATGAGCGTAACTTTGAGACTTGTAACTTGTAATATATATTTTTGTGTGCCCTCATCAAAATATTGATTTAAATTATAGTGCTACGTCAATAAAGAGGCTAGTAAATTGATAAAATCGATAAATCCACATGATAAACTACGTATCTCCCACAGTTTTAGGACAAAACTCAAACTAAGGTAGATTGCATGGAAGCATAGACATATAAAAATGTCCACAGGCAACAGGCACTCCGACTCAAGTTTACCTTGTGTGTCATTTCTCAAAATATAGCCCACCAAAGGATTGCTTGTTTGTTGCTGAAATTGTAAAAAAAGAAAATGTTTTCAAAATGAGCTCCGCCTGATTCGTAGCAATTTAAAAATATTATACGTACCTACATTAGATGTTGATGTCCTGTGTGTGTGTGTGCTGAGGACAGGACTGACTTGTATAATTACCGGACCGAATCCACGCCAGTTACCTGTTGTCCAGCGGGATTAGCCTCGGCATCAATCGCTGCCACGTGTTAGCTGTAAAATTTATGTCAAATTTTACTACTACACTGTGGCATTTTGATTACACTACTAACCCTATTTCAGAAAAGTTAAATTTAACTAAACATAATATTGTAGCAAGGGTAAAAGTGGACTCGCAGCGCTTTGTGCACAGCATCCTCCTTTCAGGACATTCGTGGGCTTAACGAACCATTGCCAATCTGTTGACCACTACCACAGTTACAGTTTTATGTGCTGACCAAAATTGTACATACACACACGCATACACACACACACACACACATACACATACCTGCATGTACACACACACACGTACTAGCCAAATACATACCTATTTTTGTATATGTACATAGTTACATATTTTATTTTATACATTTATACAAAATAACAATACCCACACACTCACATACATACTGTGTACATACATGTATGCCACACATACATATGTATGTATAGGTATATTTAATGAAAATTCGGGTAGTGTTCGCTCGTATGTGTGTCACACTGTGTGTTTGACCATATACCTAAATGTTTGTATATGTATGCGCATAATATATTTGTAATAACATTTTCCAAACCCAGTCGTAAGCATTTTTCAGACATTTCATCCCTTTTCTGTATACTTTCACCTCTCGCGTTTTCGTCCATCCTCCAAAAACCGCATCTATCACAAATTGTAGATGTTGGCAAATGGTGTAGTCCGTTTTGAGCCGGTCCACTCCTGTCCCGTCCCGTCCACTGCTGTCCCGTCCCGTCCTGCCCGGTCCAGTCCGGTCCGGGCCGGTCCGGTTAAGTTCGGTCCCGGTGCCGGTCCCGGTCCCGGTCCGGTTTTGGGTCGGCCTGACAGGCCTAACGACACGGTTGATGGTCCAGCGACACAGTAACGCGCATACACAAATCGCACCGCCTCTAAGCAATTATTAAACGAGTCGGTTGCACGTTAAATTCTGTCCACTTTGGAGTTGGGGCAGTTGGCCGAGAACCATCTGTGCACTAGTGCTGAAATAGACATCGCAAGTTTGTAAAACAACAACAAGTAAAAGGGTTTGTTTTTAATGCCACCTCCGCACACGAACCGCAATGTGGGACTGTTTCGGACATACTTATGCCTATGTATACATATATGTATATGTACATATATGCGAGTGTATTTGTATTTGCGTATATAAGTGCTGGCCATATATGTATGTAACTATTATAAATGACGGCAAATCATAAATTCCAACACAGGCCGTTAAAACGGATTTTAGAATGTAGAAAATCGTATACTCAAAGTAGGTTTTATATTTCCACTCAAAGCGCCAGTTTAAATCTTAAATAAACATTACAACGCTGATGGGTTTGTCAAAATATATATATTTATACATAAGACTAGAAAAAACTACTTGCTTTGCTGAGATTTAAGTGCCCCGCCCAGTGCGTGTCTAGCATTTCGATGTACATCGAAAACCGATTAAGTATTATCTCTGCAAGCATCCATTTAAATTTAAGTGTCTATTTAAAAAGATCGACCGTTCATTTAATTCACTTAAATCATAATTTCCAAAAAAAACCTAATTAATATGGTAATAAATATTGTGTTGAACACAAAAAAAAGTATGCAATTCTTTTCCACAAATTTTTCGAACTAAAAATGAAAGATCTGTAGATTATTGCTAAGCAACACTTTTCGGTTGTGAAAAGTTATATATCTGATAATGTTAGGAATAGTACCAATAAATTATAATTACGCCCATAGTTGTAGGGCTAATATCATTATACTTAAATTAGCAAATTCCTTTCACATATTAAAATCTTTGGGTTTATCGAGTCAACTCGAGTTTGGTTATGGTATTTAAAAAACCAAAAAAGAATTGAAAACAAAATAAATGAATAACCGGAATTTTTCCGTAATTTATCTTGCAGTTTGCCACCACTGAAAAAGCACACGGATTATAAGATAATAAGCCCTTTTCTCATGGAACATTTATTACGAGTAAGGCACGGCCCATAACGGAATCGCTGTCCAACTACAAAGAATTCATTGACGCCATGCCGAACGTTGATGAAATCAGCTGCAGTGGTCACCACTCGTGTGTGTACATAAGAATGACCTCTGCTCTTTCCTCTGTTTACTATCCCAAGGTAGTCCTAGATGCCATTGTAAAAGATTCTATTGTAGGATTTACCCCAAGAATAAGGGTTACTGTCACATCAAAACAACATCGTCATTGCGACGCGCGCGACAGCAAAAGAATGTTTGGTTTTTATATCTGAACATTGTCGCGATGCTTTGACGCTTTGTCTGACCAAATAACACAACATGAAACAAAAAAAACTACAAATTTTAAATGTTGACATCAAATTGATGTGACACTTTTGTAGTCAAACTTTAATTTATTCAATAGCTTATGAATTTTAATTTGATGCAGAGGGATTTTCTCCTTGAAGTGCTTGAAGGAAACAGTGATGTCCTTATAAATAATTGGGTATCCTTTTTTTAATACATCTGCTAGTTGATAGGCAATGATTATCCGAATTTGTATCACTATCTAAGATGTTATACATCTGCAATAGTATCCGTGAGGTTCTTAAAAGATCTAAGATTCTATGAAGAACCAAAACGAAAGAGGGAGGTATTATTATTATATCTTCAACGAATTAGAGGCGACGTCTCCTATCCCAAAAGGGATGTACATATATTTTCGTTCAGAATACCACTATTCGAGTTGATATAGCTATGACGTCTATGCGAGATAGTCCCTCAATTTTATCCCTTGATGGAACTTGAAATGCTGCCTATGCTGATGTCGCCTTACACTAATTGTTACCATTTGGCTTGGCATACAAATGTATGTGTATGATGAATATTTGTAGCAATTTATCAAAAACAATGTATGTATATCGCTCGATATGAATATTGCAATAGTAAATTCATACAAATTTAGTATGTATACCCTTTTTACGGATTATGTTCTATGGTGTAAAAATGCCATAATGAAAAAGGTCCACAAAAAGCCTTTGATGTTTGCAAATACAAAGAAGTTACAGTGCAATGCACAGTATTACTATAAAAAATGGAATACAAAAACAAAACCACAATTTCGCCGAAAGACAAAAAAGTGATTTTTTTCACAAGATGCTTGTTTCCATTTCCACGTCGATAGATGCGACAATATGTATGTTTGTGTGCATGTTTGTGAAACTTTTGTGTGCAAACATCGGACTAAAAAGTCTTTGTCTATTCTTAAATTGTGAAAATTTGTGCTGCAACCAGAGGATATTAGACTAGCCTACATTTTAATAAGTGTATATGTATTTACATACATACACACACACACATACAGATGTACATTAGGGTAGAGCAAAATATACATATTTCTTTTTTTTCAGTTGCATTCTTCTGCATAATTAATCGATGTACATTAGGGTGAAGTGAAAAAGGTTTTTTTGATTTGCTTTTTTGTTTTATTATCGCTGCCTTAGAAGTATTACGGCAGCTATAACAATAGTTATAGACTTAACATTAGTTATATGTTTATTTTTATCTAATTGATATCTTCAAAATCTGAGCTCTGCTGTTAAACTGAGATATGTTCATCAAAAATGGTATTTTCGGTCTTGTTTTTTCTTCAATTTTTTTTTCAATATCTCCTTGGCAAACTTTTAAAACAATCAAAATAATCTTTCCTTCTTTAGCTGTTATTTTTTCAGCTCAATAAAATTACTTTTGGGTATTAAGTCGGAAGGTTCAACAACAACAACAACAACAGCAACACTAAGTTTAAGTAACAGATTTGATTTTTGTTGTACAAAAAAAACACTTTGTGTTGTGGATACTCTGTGGCCAAGTTTAAAGGTCACTAATAAAAATATTTTTGTCAATTTAAATACATACACAACTTTTTACATCAAGGACAGCACATCCTAATTTTCAAAAGCTGAAGGTTGTAGCTTTCTAAAAATCTGTTTTTATATATATCTGTATTATAAAGTTTTTTTACTATATACAAAAAAATGTTTCTAAAGTAAAGCGCTATTTTATATGTCCTGCATTCGTATTGATCTGCTATTAAACTCTAATAAGCAAATATATTTTCCACTTCCACTTAAAAAGAAGTTAAATATAATTAAATTTAAAAAAGAAGTCTTACGATGATGTGAATTTTGAAACGTTTTTCCAAGAGGCAAACCCAAAAACTGCAATTAGGAGAGCAAATTGCGTTATCTTTTAAAAATATATTTCTTAAAAGTAGAAAACATTTGTGAAAAATAGAAAAAAAATCACCATATTGTTAGAATAGTCGATTTACAATACATATTGTATGCCTATTGATTATATAGATAGATGCCAACGCAATTATCGGTCGAAAGTTGAGTTGAACATTGTTTACTGAGCAAGAATCCGGGCTATGCACTCTAATGCCAATTTTTGCACTTTTTAAAACATCTTATAATTAGTATTATTTTATGTTTTGTAAGATTTCGCAACTAGACTTATTGAATAAAAGGAATTTAATCTTCGACTTGCAAAAGATGTTTACTTATTTGTATTGCTTATCTATAGAGGATACCTTCTAAATGACATGATCTTTTGCTTATGCTTAACACTACTGAATGCATCTCTCTCTTCCGACGTTCGAATTCATCAGGGTGTCAATGAAACAGACAAAACTGTAGTCACAAGTATAAATTGTGGATGCGTGTCGTCATTGCCAAGAGCTATGAGGCTGCCCATCACAGCTGTGCACAGGCATAAAAGCGTTACCTTTGCGGAGTGGAAATACGCATACATGTGAGAATCGCTTCTCTATAATTATACCCATCAGAAATTGGTAGAAAGGGTATAATGAAGTTGCGGCAAGGCGTGTAACAGGTAGTTGGAAGCATCTCCGACTCCTTTAACTATACAAATTCCTGATCAGCATCAAAAGGCGAGTCTGACTAAAAAGTCTACATATGAACTTTAAGTTGTTGTAAAACACTTTACACTTGCGACAACTCGATCCGTTCTGCGATTATCGAAAATCGATTAACGAGAGCCAACAATTAAAAAAATATGTATAAGTGGGTATACGTTGATCGACTGTTCAAATATCTGCAATTTCGCTTAGGCTTATGAATACGTGGAGACTTGGCTTAAGCCTATATCTTAGTCGAGCGCTCTCGACTAGAGCATTCCAACTTGCATTCTTTCTATGTTAGCGCAGAGTCTATGCAAATACAATAGGTCAAGTTTGTTCGTATTCAGTCGTGGAATATGTTTGTACATAAATACATACAATTCATGGGCGTACTCAGGGGGAGATAACAACATAGCAAAGAAGCATACTACTGGAACCCCAAAGGAAAATCGGAAATAAATTTTCTTGTAATTATTTGATAATAACGTGTGAAAGAAATCAGTTTCTGCACCCCTCCTCTTTAAGCTGAGCACGCCCCTGGCATACATACATACATACATACATATAATCTTAAGCCCAATTTATTCTCGATAGCATCTGGATCGCGTTTCAATAATTGGCTACAAGGATACATATTCTAGTCTGAGCAGAGCTCTTCTTCTTTTCTTTTCGTTTTGAGCTTATTGTTTTTTTTTTCTAGCTTGCAGCAATTACAATCAGATTACGATCGAAGCTAATATAAAATCGCAATAAAACTGCGCCATTGCATTTAATGATTCATAAAAATTAAACATTTTATTTACATTTCAATTACATATATGCTTGATTGCATTTCTGGATCATAATAATAAATCCCAGTAAGTCATGTGCTTAAATTCAATGCTTACTTGAAACTAGGTTTTCGATCCGCTTCTCTCCATACTCATTTCAAGTGCTAAGTCTCGCACAACTCACATAAATATTCAAAATATTTGAAAATTTCTTCCATATCAAAAATATTTAATTTGTTACTCAAGAAAAATGGATGTAAAAAAAAAGTACAACCAAAACGTGCTGAAGGCAGTTGGCCATCTGCAGAAGCCACGGTCTCGCTTCATTCCTGTGCAGACTATCATTAAGCAGGTCATCGTTCAGATGCGCCGTAAAAGGATGCTGGAGGCAGTTATAAATGATATTCTAAAGTCCTTGAAAAGTTTGACGGACATCGGCATCTTGGCACGAAGTCGCAGCTCCGAGTACGGGTTCCACCAGTTTTCCATTGAGCATAATCATAAGAAATCTGTAAGTTTGAACCATGTAGCCCTGCATCGATAACTCTGCATAATTCTTTTGGTATACAGAAACGCAGGCTCTCCGATCGTTTGGCAACAAAGAGACAACGCTCATCTGTATCCAACCGATCCCAAAATGATGAAATGGTAACCTCCAACTTAAGTCTGATTCCTGATTCAGATCAATCCACCGAGCTGATTCTTGAGGATTCTGCAGAAGCTGTCGAACTGAATACTACTATGATAAATAGTGTGGGCACGGATCCGATGAATGAACCTATTTTGGATGAACAACAATGCGTGGTACCGATCGACTTGGGCTATGATTTTGATGAACCCACTCTGGTCTCTTGATGCCACAAAAGTTTAGAAAACTGTTAATTTGATTAAGACGTTTCAAGATAACTTCAGTTTCTTAAATTTAAACCATTCATTCAACAAAATATGGAATACTCTATGAACACAGAAAATATACACAACACAAAAATTTGAAATCTTATTCACGTAATCCAGTGTGGACACGAGGAGGAATCTTCATTGCACATCCTGGCAGAATGCGTCGCCTTAATTAGGAAAAGATGCAGCATCCTAGGGAAGCATGTCATGAGGCCCAAGGATATAGAAACCCTCAACCCAACAAAGATCCTGACATTCGTGCAGGAGCTGGGGTTGATGCAAGAGCTGTAGGCTCAGAAAGGAGGCGCAATAGACCTTATAGGTTGCAGTGCTGGTTTTCCCCAATTATAATTATAATAATCCAGTGACAGAAATTCCGATAGGGATGCAATTTTTACCAGGTTGCTTTTCCCACCAAGTTATGGCATGAAACTTAATTTAAAACGTTGCGATTTCTTTGGTTTTGTTTTTAACTCGCTTTTACTGGAATGCTTCGAAAATTTAGAATGCGCCAATTTGTAGAGTTCTGTAGTTTTCCAATTATTTCAACCTCATCCTCAATTCTTACTATATGTATATTCTTTTCTCACTACTTGCTTTGTTAGTAAAAATCCAAGACTTAGTAATCCAAAGTCTAGCACTTTTTTGTGGGGATTTACTTCAAGTTCAAGCAAATTTACCATTATTAAAATCAAAATGTGCAAAAGTACCATAAAAAATATTTATTGCGTTTGACAGCTCATAGCTAATAGAAAAGCCCTTATAAGCTTTGACAAATAAAAAAGTGCCATGCAAACGTACAGAACTTGCCAAATAACGTAATAAAATAATAATACAATATAATAATAATATAATAATAATAATTAAAATGATGAATCAAATCTTTGTGGATACTTCTGCAATGGAATTAAATACGTAGCTAAACAAATAAATAAACTTCACTTTTTCGGTTCATATTAATTTTTTTTTTTTATTTTAGCTTTCATCTATTTTTTGTAGAAGTGTAGAATCCGTCATTGTGAAATTTGTATCTATAAAGTTATAACAGCATCAGCTTCCAATATGTTTAGCTGTCAGACTAATCTTTTTTTTGGCAAGATATCCAGACCAATACCCAGAAGAAGGAACAATCGACTGAAGATTGAGAGTCAGTATAAGAGTAGTGCCATCAAAATATCCATAGATATAACTAAATTTAGAAGAATTTAGATCAGGTTGACCGCAGTCGACAAGGCTATGATATATGCGGTATGCCTAAATTTGATTTTGTTATAAATTATAATAAACAATTTTATGCTACAGCCCAGATTTAATAAAGCCAATCATTGCGAAACAATGACTAATTAAAATATTACTAAATATTTATAAGCTTAAAATTAGTTTTAGTTTTTATTTATTTATTTAATTTTAAATTATCATTTAGTACATTTGTAATTTCATTTCATTTAATTTGTAACTTGAAATTTTAAATTTGAATTACGATTATTATTTTGTTAAACCCTAAAATTAAATAAAACGAATAATAAAATATATTGAGCCAATTAGGATAATTCCGCAACTTACTTTTAATTCAGATTTCAAAACTAAAAGTTAGAAGTGAATATCGAAAGCGAAAATTTGTCTCGATTCCGGGACTGAATCTAAACCAAAAATTCTTATATAACCAATTTAGTACATAAAAGATTATTCTGAAAACCAATGTTGACAAATGCATCAAAATTCTTATCAAGAAACTTTTAAATAATAATAAGTGTTCTAATTACGTTCAATTTTGTCAGCGATCCTTTAATTCAATAAAAACTAAAATAACTGTACATATACATATATATATATATATGAATATGTATATATATATAAATTATACATTTTGGCGGTCCGTTACGATCATGCGGGTTACGAGGCGTCAATATTGACAGCGGCGGTATGCCAATACTGTGGATATGCCCAGAGGTTTGCTTTTAAGTAATTTTATCCTCACCCAGAATGCCACGAAGATGTCCACGAGCAAAACGAGGCACACATGCAATGCGGACGGGACGCATGCATAGAAAGCTCGGTTGGAAGGCCGGATGGACGACATGAATGCATGGAAGCATTGTCAGTCGCGCAATCATCGTAATAATTCGCCTCAACTTCAACATCAACTTCAACTGGAGCCGAGAAGCCAAGCGGAAATTACCAACACGCGATATTTAATTTTAACAAAAGGTGGACCAATCATTCGTCTGCTGTGGCTGCTGTTGCGATTGGACATCGGACATCGGACGTTGGACGTTGGACGTGGCTCAATGCATACAATTCCTCAGTGGAAGCTTCTGGGCACATTTTGCAGTGCAAACCCTTGTGGACCCGCTCACATCTGAATATAAGTATTAACAATAACCAGTAAGAGAGGATCTCGTAGGCAAGCCGAACAATATATACCCTTGTCGACCGGAGTTAATCTATAATATAATTTGTTCCGAGTTTGTTATTACGATTTTGAACGTCTTAAGCCAAATGTCTTGCTACGAAAGTGCTTAATTTTCCACAAATATTATAAGGTAAAAGTTTACTTTTGTTATGATTGTAAACTGTATCACAAAATGTGGCAAGTTTGTCTATCTTAATCGTCGCATATCCATGTCTCAAATTGTGACTCAGAAAAAAACTCCCTTCTTCTCAGATTGAACTAAACTTGCTTGATGGAGAAGGGCTTAGACATAAAATAACACTTCAATTTCATTTTTAGGCCGACTGATTCCAATGACAGATATTTGATATATTGGTCTAATCCGACTTATGTACAGCCTTCAACAAAAAAAATATAATGTCTAATAAGTTTCATTAATTTATAAGGAGTTTTAAGCATTAAGCTTGGATTGTTATGTATTTATATATATCTTTTGGGGTCGGAGACGTCTCCTGCAATGCGTTAAATACTCCTAATAAAAGGGTATACCAAGAACTAACTACTTACTTAAGCACGACAAAGTTAACATGACTTGAACTGAGAAATATAATTTGGATATGAGCCAACACAAATGGATTGTAATCTGAATTAATGTAATCTTTTTTTGACTTGAAATATTTAGATTAGATTTATAATTGAAATCTGGAATATGAGAACATTAACTTTACTTTCTATAAAAGAATGAATCAATAAAATATCTGATCCAAACCGTTTATCTTTCTCTCTTGCTTTAGTAATGAGAACGGAAACTGATCTTAGGTGCTCTCCAGGAATTCATCTTCAGATTAGATGGATTAGATTTCTTAGCATACCAAGAGACATAGTATAGATATAGGGTCTGATTTTAATCAAGAACGGCAAAGTGACTGTAATATACAGAAGTAGCTTATTTAGTTATTAAAAAATATTAAAACTAGTGCACAAATTTAGAAACATTGGCCTAAAATATACAAATTTTAAACTAAATTTAATATTAAAATTAAACTTAAATGTATATTAAATCTGTGTGTGGGAAAATAAAAAATGGTGCAACATTTATTG
Source organism: Drosophila nr. perissopoda 5 BK-2023a (assembly GCA_035044105.1). Taxonomy (NCBI): domain Eukaryota; kingdom Metazoa; phylum Arthropoda; class Insecta; order Diptera; family Drosophilidae; genus Drosophila; species Drosophila nr. perissopoda 5 BK-2023a. The sequence continues at coordinate 96,078 of JAWNMK010000384.1, forward strand.
CAAGCTTTGGCGAAAAAGTTGAATTATTTTTCCAAGACGAAACCCACGGATCGCATTGATATATGCGTGGCAACCAAAACGCAGATCCGACTCACGTATAAGGAGTCCCCAAAGCAATATTGAATTTTCGAGATATTCCTGGAAAAGCTTAAAAAAAAAAACTAGGTGAAACTTAACACCGACCGAGAACCTGATGACCAAATAAACAGACAGCACACGAAGAGTGACGCTAGAGAAATGTGAAAAATATATGACTTGAGTTTCCTTAAGGTACCAACATATAAAATATTGTTAACGCCGATGCAACTGTGCTTTAGTATATGTCACGACAAGTTGGCAATTAATTTAAAAAAAAAAGCTGTCTTACGGACTTTGTCTGAATGTAAAATGAGCTATTTGAGAATGGATTTTATCATTTTTGTTAGGACAGAACTTGAATACGATAAGAAATACAGCTAAAATAACAATATTGAATTGAATATCCTAATATAAATCGATCGTTAAATTCAAACTAAAGGATCCACTTACAAAGAAGATGTAATGCAATTCTAGGGAGCTCCTCGTACCATGTGTACGAATTTTGCCTTAATATGGAATTGGTAGAATTGTCTCGGATAGGATAGGAGTTAATAGTGTCATTTTTAACTATTAAGAAATAAAGATTAAGTAATCAAAGAACTGAAATGAATTAATTTACATTTGCATTACATAATGCTTTCCAAAGTGGTTGGCTTTGTTGAGCGAGCCCTATCCTTGCTCCATTGTGAAGACTTTGAGCTCAAACAGTAGACAACTTCTCAAGTGGTTAGAAGTAGCATTAAGCGAACAATGCATTTATATTAATGTGCATTTATTAATAGTTTTAGAAATATTATAATTATATATGTATCAATCCGTTATTATTTTCAGAAAGAAGCAAACAAAAGTTATGTTTGCATTGCGATCAGTCTAATGGTAAAATAATTGTAGGTGGTTTAGGTGTTCGTGTTTGGGATCACTGAAAGATGTTTGTGCATATAAAAAGGATGTTCATAGCAGGCAGCTGGCGAACGTTAGCAGGGATCACTTAGAGTTGCCAGACTTTTGCAGAAGAGTAATTCTGTATTCTGGAAATACGAAAGATTTTTTCAACTGACCCGTTTGTACAACAGTTCAACATTTAGCCAACGGTAAATAAAGTAAGTTTAATACTATTAAATAAAAATATAGTGCAATACAATAATTGGAATATTTTTAATAAGCAACATACACAATTAGAGTTTCGCATCCATCAGTCTCTACACCCGGAGATTCCACTTCATCAGACCCCTCGCGGAATGTTTAATGAATCTTATCAACGGATTATTACGAATCAACAGCGTCGCCTTTGGTTAAGGTATTTTAACTTTGAGTCGATTGTTGATGCTGATCAAAAATGTATAAATCAGTTCAATACATCGCCAAATATATATTTGTATATAGTTTAGTTCGCATAAAGTAAAAGTACACTCGATTCTCAATGGTAGTTAGTTATTTATTTGTATAATAATTACAAACACATATGCTTTTTCTTTTTCACAACAAAAATAAAACTAATGTATAAAATTAGTTTACAATTATCCAAAGAATTTTGACTATTCAATACCAACTAGATGCTAGAACATTTGACTTAAAAAGATTTATTGCATTTGGTTTTTTTTTTACACAATCAACGTTGCTTGTTTAATGACATTAATATTAATTAAAAGTAGAAATTTGCTTCATAATAATTATTGCTTAGATACAATTTGAAAACTAGAAATTTGTTGCAACTGTTATCATTTATTAAAAACTACGTTAGTAGGAAGTCGGTCTAATAAATTAAACATATATAATTGTTATCATCATTATCATCATTATTATCTACACAATTTAATTTGACTATTGCTCGGCATCGCTGGGAATTGATGTGCTTGATGATGTGCTGTTCTTGTCGGGACTCTGGGATCTGCTGTTCGCCGGACTGGAGATCTTGGAGGCACACCATCGCACGGACAAATCCTCTGGTTCGCTGTCGTCGAAGCTCTCCTTTGAGGACTCGCTGTGCACCGATGCATGACTGAAGGACCTCTTCAAGTCATGCGTCCCCTCGTCGAGTGGCCGCTGGGGCAGCAGCAGCTCCGCCGTGGGATGCATCGAAGCAGCCGCCGCAGCGAACGCAAAGAAATTCAGGCTGGCACTGAACATCTTGCACCAATCGAGGAGTGCGCCTCCCTGGCCATCGAGATCTGTCGCTGGTGCAGTTGCAAATGTCGCTTGTTGCAACATGCTGCCAGCCGAGTTATCTTCTGTCAGCTGCAACGATTGACCCGTGCCATCTGGAGTGGGCGTGGCCGTTGGCGTGAGCGTAATAGGACAATCATTATTGTTGCTATCGTTAACGTATTGGGTTTGGGTTGAGTTTGCTGGAATTTGCTGCTGTTTGGCTGGATCCCTGGCCCAGTTTTTCACACTTAGCAACGGACAATTTAATTGCTTGGATTCCTCGAATGCGTCTGGTGGTGATTGCGTCTCACTGTATTTGAGATGATTATGCATGCCCGGAGACAACTTCGAGTTGAAGAGGGCTAGCAGATTGAGTTGCTGCACCATATTGTTTGTGGAATAGCAGCCAATCACGGGTGAAACGGCATCGGTGTCGTCGCCGGTGCCTGCGGCGGTGCCGGTGACAACCTCAGACGGATGCAGGCCATTATTATTATTATGCTTAATCTTATTGAACTCGACCAGTGCCAACTTCTCCAAAAGGGCCTCATTGTGTGATGCATAGAACTGTGAACTGCCAAACGCGGCCAATTCCTCATAATTGCCAATGGGCATTGTGGCAAATTTTGGTGGCAGTAACTGCAGTTCGAATTTGGCGCGCTTCTCGGGCGGACTGGCCAAGCCGGGCATATTGTCGGTGCCCAGCTGCCGGCACATAAAACGCAATTTTTGCTCATTTTTACACCAACCGCGAAGCGTCGATTCCGGCACTCCAATGTCTCGGGAGACACTGGCCTTGGTTTCGCCATTGTGGATGCGTTGAATGGCCCGCACTTTGTCATTGGGCGTTAGATTTCGCAGTGGCCGCTTGCCACGCGTGCTCATCCGAATATTCATGTGCTGATACGCCGAGATATCCATTTCAGCGCTCAAATTCAAATTGTCAACGATCAGCGAGAGTTAAAAGCGCGTCTGTCGATTTATCGCGAATTAAGCGAGTACTGCGGCAACTGTGTTGTTCACTCCTCGGATTAACAGAAGGATGTGATTTGAATTTGGCAAACGTTGTCCTATGGCGGCAGCAAATGCCTGTTCCAAAGCGAGTTCAGGGCAACTGCGGCGAAGAGCGAGACATGAACAAAGGCGGCAGGCAGCTTGCTCTCTCAACTCAACTCTCTCTCTCTCTCTCGCTCTCTCTCTGAGACGTTCTCTCTGAGAGGGTATAAGAAAAATAAGAACAATTGAAGAGCAGTCAGTTCACCACCACAACAACTTGTTACTCTTGTCAACTTGAATTCGCTTCGCGCAAACTCTGTGCCGAACTGAAGTCAATGGGAACAGAATTGACAGGCACACTTCTTAAGCAATGAGACTCTTGATTTGTGTACGGTTTCCTATGCAGCTCTCTCTCTCAGCATGTTTTCTTAAGAGCCCAGCTTTTGTGGTCCATTTGGTTTGATATTCCTTTATATCTGCTCTCCTTCCACTTCACCTTTCACACTTTAAAAATATCCGCACACATATTTGCATACCTTATATATATGTATGTGCTTAAATATGTTTGGCTGAATGTGCATATATACAAATGTATTTACAGGATTGGGCATTATGTCCCCGTTTTGTATTGTAAATGTAATTTAATCCAAGAAAATTTTATTTTATTTTTCAATATGTGTATATAAAGTTACTACGAAAGTATATAAGGGGTAGGAGCAGATATTAAAACTATGCAATTATTACAGTTAAACTTCAAACAATTGTATCTATTTGATTAAAATGTATGAAATGTAATTTATTCTAAGAAATTTTTATTTTATTTTTCAGTATGTGTATAATGGGTAGGGCAAAGTATCTCCTAAAGTAATCTCAACTAGAGAAAATTTAAAAATAAATTTTCCAGTTAATTATTCAAATATTTGCGGCTTTTGTCAGCTGTTCTGAAGCAGCTGCAATGTTATCGATTGTTTATCTATCGATGCAACAAACAGTGCTGTAAAGGAACTGGGAGGCGTCGGTATATTAAAACAGCTGAGAAAAGCCGCTCAGCTTAAGAACACAACAAGAAAATGCTTCAATTCTTAGGGATTGAAATTTGTAACTAGAAGTTTTATTGAATCGACAGAATCATGAAATGGTTGTTAACCCAAGATTTGTGGGGCCTGGAACCCTACTGGTGGTAGCTCATTCCGGAAGGTGGGGGTATGTTTCTGCTACCATTTTGGAGATAATATATCATCATAATATAATTTATTTAGATTTAAGTGGATTACAACTCCGAATCAAGAAAATTCAAACGAAATGAAAACCTCCACAAAGAAGTGGAATTTATCATCCCGATCCAATATTATTCGGGGTCTTTTTCTTAAGTCTGTTATATATGTTCAAAAAGTGTGGCGAATAACAATTTTTTCTATTGCATACTTTTTCTTAGGTGGGGTATGTTCAGCAAAAGTGGGTATTAACTTTTTTATTGCATACTTTAAGCTTTAAGCTAATTTAGCTTCCTTTAATATTAAGATTTTCTTTTTCCTTTTATAAATACATACATATACAAATATATATCTATTAATATACATAAATATATTTAAATGTATATGCATATAATTTTCTTTCTTGTTTTCATTTTTCTTTCTTTATTTAGTTAGTGCATTATGGCTTTATTTATTAACAAAAATATATATAAAAAAAAACATTTGATAAAATTATTTATTTATTGAGTTCAGAAGATTGACGTATGTACATTTTTACATATACTTTATTTTATTATTTATATATTCCTAGTTTTATTTTTATTTTTTTTATTTATATTTTAATTTTTTAGCGTTTACTTTCAAAGAGTCTTTTCAGAGTGCATCTGGGGCTTACATAGGTGAGCTGATCAAAGCTTTGCATTCAGCAACTTTTCCAGTATACAAGCTTTCACCTTGAGCCGGCCTTCACTTACACTGTTCTTTTGAAAGCTGAGTACCAAAAGGTATGCAGGGATTATTATACTTTTTGATGGTGGATAAGAAAAATCATTGCCTGTTCTTACATATACTAGTTTTATCTTCTACTGTATCATAAGCTACACCGACCATCACAAATGTTAATGTCAGGAGTTCTACAAGTTAACCATTCTTACATGTTTACTATAAATAATGTTAGTTATGATAAGCTACTTATTACTATTAAGTTGTAAATGCAATTTATTTAATCACATGAACAAATCCCAATTACAAAAGGTATGCAAAATTATGTACATGTATTTATAAATTGAAATCCTCAATATTTTTTATTTTAATTGAAAATTAATCACATGAAAATAACTTGCCATCCCCAGATTTCTGCCACCGAAAACGCCTTCAATTTTAGTCACATTTTAAGTCACATTGAACCATAGTTTCGATAGTCTGTCTTTTGCACATAATGTTTCTAAATTGCTATTGGAATGAAAAATGGGACAAAGAATAGTGTAAAGGATTTTTGGACACAAAATATCAAAAAATTTGAATTTAAATAGCCTAGAGTAAGTAAAATGAGATATTCAAATTTCATTCAAATTTTCTAAAAATAACAACAACAAAAGATATTATAACAAATAGCAACTTAATATAATATTTCACAATTTAGACATTTTTATAATATAAATGATTGAAATTAGGTACCGGTTGATTTTTGGTTGGTTTTATTTTAAACCTATATCTATCTTTATTTGCGTATATGAATCTATCTACTTGTAATGTATTCAGAGTACATTAGATGTGTGCAAATTTTGTCATGCTGTCTGTCCGTCTGTTAGATCGCAACTTTTTCGGCACTCTTAAGGCTAGAGCCTTGAACTTGGAACACACACTTATATGTGCCCATGTCAAACTGTTCAAATCGTAGTGATACATCCGCGAAGGCTGAGGAATCGCGTTCACCGCAGCCAGGCCCCTGCCGCAAATTTTGAAGATATATTACTGAAAACTGCTCCTAAGTATCGATAAGTATTAAAGTATCGCTCATAATCGCCAAAAGCAATATTCCTAAAAGTGTGCATCGATAAATCCGCATATCTCCAACAATTTTCAAGAAATAGTCTCCAAACTTGGCAGGTAATTTGCTGGTAGCCTTCTTCAAAGATTGGCATTCGAACTTTGCACCTAGAAGTCTCAATTGCCCATATCTTCCATAATTTTGAATTAATGTTGCTTGTCTTCTCTAATATTTCTTTGGTCACGTCCACTTCCGCTCCTAAAATTCTCAATAGTTTATATCTAACGCAATTTTACAGCTAAAGCTACTAGCTCGATTAGTAGGAAACTCCCCCAACTTCAGCAACGCCCACTCCCGCCCCAAAATTCACGAAAGCCTATATCTACCGCAATTTGAAAGGCAAACTCGAAGGCAGGTTACTAGGACCCTCCTCCAAAGATCGGTATTTCTTGGCTACATCCACCCTGTTCTGTGGCATCTGTCATCAGAGTATATCGCAGTCGGTTATGCTCGACTGTAATGTTCTCTCTTGTTATTTATTACTTAAATATTTTTTTTCTGCACTTTTTACTATTTTTATACTATGATATTTTCCCCCAAAGAAACATAAAAATAATCAGGACCAAGATGCTCTCACTCTGGTTCCGCTCGGCGGTCCTATAAGCTATATCTTCAATATTTAAAGTTGTTAAAGAAGAGGGACAAACACCTGTTCAAGAATAAACACTATTTTAAGGGAAAGACAATTACGGAACACATGTTAAGCTTTTAAGAAGCCGCAGTAGCTGCGTTTGATTTGATTATTGAAAAGAACAAAAATAGATAGATTGTAAAATGACTGTTGCATCCGTTAAAATAAGTACTATAGATACTATAGATTGTAATGCTATATTAGGCGAGAAAAATCAGTTCGAGTTTACAACTCGACTCAGCGTGTTTAATATAAACATTTGGTCTTTGGAGGTACTCTGTGACAAGTACGCCCCATTTGAGGCTTAATTATTATTAGCTGTTTTAAATAAAAATAGACTTCAACAATATTTGTTCGCATGATATATTACTTCTTGAGTACACCAATAAGAATAATGTGTACTGGATCCTCCCATAAGAACGTCAGAGCTTCAGAAACACATATTGCATTTGTGTATCGATAGGCATTTATAGCATGCCACCGCCAAAAAGGAAAAATTGAAGGGCCACATAGCAGAAACAAAGAAACAGGTTGGCAGGCACAAGGAGACCCCATTTTAATGTGACCATATTTCCCACAAGGTGGCGCCACATTCGCCGCATGATAAAAAGTGAGGCAGGTCATGTTTCTTGGCGTGCACGAACCCTCCGTCATAGTTCTGTGATTTGTGGAGTAGAATTTGGCGTGTGTTCGTATAAATAATTTTCAAATTGTGCTAATTTTTTGTTATATATTCAGGTGGCCGCCGGCATGTCATAAAATTAAATTTTTATTTTTATAATTTTATATTAATTTACAACGCATGAGCCATGGAAAAATGCGTCAATTATATGTAAAAGCACTATATATGCAAAAGCGAATCAATGCCCAGTTTGAGTGCAATTCGACTCCGTCCATATTTGTATCTGACTCTAAACAATAATTTATATTAAACACTGCCTGTAAATGATAAAAAAAGATAATGATTGCTGAGTAAGTTATATGGAAGGGAGAATCGCCGGGAGCGAGGAGTAGATTTATCGTCAACTCCAAATTAAGGGCGATGGGCCAGTAAGGAAGGGCCGCCATAAACACCAGGCCTGCCAACTGTTCCATTTGTGTTGTGTGTGCATGCGGGTCTTTATGAAGTGTTGAGTAGATCGAGTTTGTTTTGAAGTCTGTACCGTCTAAGGGCAGAGTTGGAGTTACGCCACCCTGAAAATACAGAGCCAGCCGATGTTGCCCGTTACACGCACCAAGGCTCATTTTGTTTTCGATTATCGTTTCAATTTTCAGTGACCAACAAAACCAGCTGTCTTAATTCGATTAGCTTTATTTTGTATCATAGAACATATTCAGTCTTGCACCACGCGGAGAGACAAGTGCACAGTTGACCCTCTCTGAACATTGTAATAGGCGAGAGTGTTACCATTTTTAAGTTGCTTGCAAGAAAATGTTAAACGCTGCTTATCTGCAGGAATTCCTTCTCGTTCCTCAATCTTGGCTTTTAACTTTTCGACGGTATCCCAAGGTACGACCTCAAGAACGAATATTTTGCCCGTGATGCTTAAAACGAAGATTTTCATCTTAGCCAGCTTATTTACGTAAGGGGTACAAAAAACAAGAAAACAACAACCTAATATACCTAAACAACCTAAAATTTTCAACAATGTTGACCAGAATGTACCATGTTTTCGAACCAGCACCTCGAATGTATCGATGACTCTCGGGGGAAGATTCTCATAAATGATAATGCATTTCTTTTCCGATAAATACAGTGTGCCAATTGACATTCCACCATCAATATTGGCTCGGCAGACATAAACCTTTTCTTCTTGCCCAGGTCTTGTTTCAACAGAGACTGAATTGGCTCCCACAAATCCATCGAAACTGCGCACCCAGTGATATCTGTTGTGAGGATTAACAAGCAGCTCGAAGTTGGTCGCTGCAAAAGCGGCTTCTTTGGTGCAATAAGTAGTATAGCCAGTTACCGCTCTGACACGTGCTGGCAGGAAAGAGCCCTCATGATGAACGCGTCCCACGAAGTTATTGTAGCCCTCCAAATCGGAGCCGCCGCTTACAGTGTATTCGGGGAACGTCTTCGACTTGTCGAATTGGACCCAAGTATCAGTATTATCATAAAAATACAACCAGCATGCAAGTAGGACCACCAGGCCTCCAATAACACAATATTTCGTGTTTCGAAATACAATTTTATAGTTCAGTAAGCCTTTAAAAACTGTGAATAGATATGTATATAAAATTATAATTACACTTTCTTCTTAAAGATTCGAATCATTTCCCATTTTCGGAGCGAAATATTTCGCTACCATTTTTTCAAATCAAGTTTCACATTATCGATAACTTTATGATCTGTAAACTATGATTAAGGTGCGAAATTTAACCAATTCAATTAAACCTTTCTCTTACCCAGCACCAGGCCTTTAAAAATATAGTATATCGCAGCTCGAAACATTGTTTTAACTCTCCAATGAGTTATTAAAGACTGTGGATTAATACGATTGTTGTACCATTTTTTGCACTGCCTATCTTGACTTAACTTATCAATAGTGCTTTTCTTATCTTATCAATAGTGCTTTTCTGATCTTATCAATAGTGCTTTTCTTATCTTATCAATAGTGCAGTTAAGATAAGAAATTCCTAGAAATACCTTTCATTCATTATGTTTAGGTGATTCAATCTTAAAAAGAAAGAACGTTGCAGTCGGGCATCACCGAATGCACAAAACTCTTATAACACAAGGCAAAGAACAGGTTGGATGTAGGCAAGAAATACCAATCTTTGTAGAAGGCTCCCTGAACTTTATTATCCAAGGCTTTGTGAAATTTTGAGGGCATTATTGAAAAAAATGTATGAGGAGTTTCCAAGTAATTTACCAATTTCAAATTCAGAAGAATTCATGCTATATGATTACGAGACTGTCGTTAATAAGTGGAAAATAATAATAAACAATTGATAATAGAGTTGAAAGCAAGACAATTAATAAATTAACTGAAAGAGCTAATAAAATAATACAAGAAACCTTAGGAAAAAATACTCTCTACTAATAATATTCCATCAATAAATCCAATAAAGAGACAACAAAATAAATTGCTTAACGTTCAAAAACATAATTAAATGCAATCAACAAATTTTGGTAATTAAAGAAATTTTCGAAACCCATAATGACACAAGTACATGTAGTAGAGTAAGCTAATAGATCTAAGCTACGACACCCGTATAACACGCTTCCTAAAGTGCAAAACAGCTGACTGCCGACTAATCAATAGTCAACTGAACCGTGAAGACATGTTCACTGGAACAATCCTGCCTAACAACTACGAAGGCACAATAAAAATCGACAAAGAACCAATGGACCTAAGGGGAACATTCCCCATTCAGTTTGAAAACTCTATAGTCGGGGTAGCATAAGATCAACTAATAGCGGAAAAGTCAGAAGTCGAAGAAGAACTTACGTTGCAAATGCTTAAGGAAATAAATATCAATAATACAAGGAAACTAAAACCCCTAAGAAATAGCAGCACAACCACGATAACGGTGAATTTAGCACTCTCAATCACACTTTTCATCTTAATAAATGTGATGGTAATCTGATGGTTCGGACAAAAGACTATCTCATGGATGTACTTAGAGCAGATACTCAAAACTCTAAGTTCAGTGCAAGAACATAGAATATTGTCAAATTTGTAAAGGCACTGGAAATAATATTAGTCAATGATTTAAATTTAGAAATAAGACTTCTACCGAAAGGCTTGAAAAAGTGAATAACAAGGGATGCACTAAGAAGGAACTATGTTCAATATGAAACAAAAGAAAAGAAAAGCACTACTATCAACCCCAATTATTAAAATAAAATCAAGAAACGGGGAATATGGTAATGTAAGGGCTGTAATTGGTAGTGGGGGTCTCAAAGTACCAAAATTTCTGAAGAAGCAGTAGGAATTCCAAAATTGCACAAAGTAAGAACTCTCTTAGAAATCATTGGTGTATGTTCAGAATGCTTTATTGATCAGATTTTTACAACTGACACGGATAATCCCTTCCTGACAGACATTTCCCCAAGAGGGAATGGCATACCGTGGATCCCGATATTCTTGGCTTTCTCAAAACTAAACAACAGCGTTGAGAAGGCATTTTATGATGAGAGTTTTGACTGTGTAATACATATCACATGAGTTTTATTCAGATTTAATGAATCATAACTATGGATTCTGGTGAAATGCAAATTACAGTTACAACAATTGAATTGTATATATATATATTATGTATACAAACGATATAACCAATAAGAAAAATTTATACTGGAACAGCAGCTTTGTTAATTTTAGTACGGAACAGTTTTTCAGTTGAGGAAAAACATCATTATCGTTGAGCTTTATTTCTTGTCACAGAATCATGCACCACCTCTAACTCGGTAAACCAAGTGCACTGTTGACTCGTTCTGAACATTGTAATAGGCGAGAGTGCGACCATTTACAAATTGCTTGCCAGAGAAGGTTAAGAGCTGCTCATCAGGAGGAGTTCCTTCT
>JAWNMK010000385.1:0-12443 GCA_035044105.1 Drosophila nr. perissopoda 5 BK-2023a
AAGTTATGGCATTTTGAAGTTTCGACCTATGCCTCGTAATTCTCTCAAGCGCTTTCGTTTTAATGATGTCCATAAATGTATTTACGTATGAACTTATAGAATTGTAGTCTTTATTTCTGATAGTCTTTTAGAGCTCTGTGTAAATGCATTTTTGTACACAAGTTTATATTACCCTTTTTCCTATTGGGATATATATGTATAGGAACGTGCGTCCAATGCTATCTCAACTAATTTATGAGATATTGCATAATAACGATAAAAAATAATCGATTGTCGCGCCTATAAAACTAGTACAAAGATTACCCAGCTAAATTGATCTTTTTTTTTGAACTGTGCACAGATTTGGTCACCAAGATTAGTTTCAAAATGTGTTTTTAAAAATGTTGCTAAATAGAAAAAATAAAACAATTTTATCTTTATATTCTAACAATGGTTGCATTTGTCAATATTAGACTGACATAATACAAATTTTTCCACAAAGGAGAACCAAAAAAACATAAATTTAAACACACGTTTTAAACAATTGTATTGCATTTCCACAGATGCTTGGATGCATAATTGGCACACGGGTCCAATAAATTGTTATACATGCTCCAGTTTAGAGGAGTGCTCCGTTAACTCAGGACAACTGCACAAATGTGAAGGCAACGATGCCCAGAGTTGCTTAGCAGTCTTTGCAAGCGATGGAACAGTGATCCAACGTGGCTGCAGTGATAATCTGGCGACAACATGTAGCGATGAGGATACGGACTGCTACGAGTGCCGTTCCAATGGCTGCAACAATCTGAAGAACAACGAACAACTGGTTGACTGTCTGTCGTGCGATGCCCAAGATGATGCTAACTGCGTCTTCGACTACGAACTGATTACGGGTACCCGCAAGTGTAATGGTAAATGTATCACTGCGCTTTATCCCCGCACCACTGATGAGAATGCTGCGTTGGAACTTGTACGCACCTGCCTGGACGATCTGGACCTGGATGATCGGGATGACTGCGTTGACGGTACTCTGGCCAACTGTGCATCCTGCAGCACCTCCAAGTGCAACACGGCCGATATGGGCGCCCGCGGCACGTGCAACTTTTGCACCGATGGCCAATGTGACAAACCGGAGTCAAATACGTGTCGCGCTGTCGCCGCCAGTGGAGACGAGCAGTGCTCCATCCAGCTGAATGAATCCGGCAACATTGAAAAGCTGGGTTGCCTCAGTCAATATAATGTCAGCGATGCTGCCAGCGTGCACAGTGAGAAGCGCCTTTGGCTCTGCTCTGGCGAGAATTGCAATTTGATCTCCGCATTGCCCACCGAAAAAACATGTAAGGTCTGCAGCTCCCGCACTGATTCCAAATGCGCCATTGACCCAACTGAGGCGATCTCCGAAACGCAATGCTCGCACCCCTTATACACTGATTGCTATTCCCTGTTGCGCGAAGATGGACACACAGAACGGGGTTGCCTCACCTCCCTGGACACTGATGATTATCTTGAATGTGCCGGCGGTAGCAATGCCACCAAATGTGTGACTTGCTCGGGCGATAACTGCAATATTAAGGTGATTAATACATTCCTAGGGGCACTAAGGAACAGTAAGATTTAAAAATGTTAAATGTATGTAAAAGGAACTGAATACTAAGAGGAAATCCGTTGAGTAAGCACAACAACATTGAATAATATAAATGTTTTTGTTCTTAAAGTCTTTTCTTGCCTAGCGAACCTAACCAAAATAAGCTAAATAAAAGCTTGGTAAGAAACTTTTTACTCAACTTCCCAATAGCTTGACTCAAAGATCACCCAAATGTGTTTCAGTTTGGTAAAAGCTTTTATCTCATGAGCTTTTTAAAACGCAAGCTTTGTGTCTGCTAACTTTTGAATCATATTCTGCCGTCTGCCAGTTAATAAACTTCATGTTACTTTTTAACAGCTGCAACCAGAGACTGAACGTCTATCTTGCCACGTCTGCGACTCCAGCGTAGATGATACTTGTGAGGGGACACCCAGTGCTGAAGCTCTTTGCCTGCTGCATCAGCTGAATCAGACATGTGTGACAACCATCGATTCCAATGGCATCACGCTACGTGGCTGTGGCAGCTCCCTGAGCTGTGTGAGCGACGACAGCAAAAGCTGCAAGCACTGTGTGGGCAAGAACTGCAACACGGACAATCTGAGGAGGCGGGCCGATGGTCAGCCGGGTCAGTGGGGTCAGGAGTTACCGCTGAGCTGTCACAGCTGCACCGATACGACGACCTGTGCTAGTAGCAATCTCGAGGAGATTTCATGCTCTGCCAATGATGAGTATTGCATGACAGTGTTCGATGACGCGGGCGAGTTGAGTGCACGCGGCTGCAGCAATGTGGTGGAAGCCTCCTTCAGCGCCTACTGTGATGCGAATAGGGGCAAGTGCCACAACTGTAACTCAAACGGGTGCAACAGCGCCACATCGCTGGACAGCTACAATGAGTGCGTCTACTGTGATGAAAGCCAGAATGAGGATTGCTTGACGAATCCTACAGCGGTGACAGACAGACGTCAATGCAATGGTCAATGCATGACTGCCGTAAGGCCTAAAGAGGGTACTGATTTATATGTTCTCTTGCGTGGCTGCCTAGACGACAAGGATGCAGAGGATCAAGCGCGCTGTGCCGCCGGCACAGACGATCAGTGTGTGGCCTGCACGGGCGATGCCTGTAACACGAATGATTTGATCTTGAGTTCGCTCAGCTGTTATATCTGCGATGACGCAGATAGCTGCATGGATCCAGAAGTGGCTGCGTGTCTTCACTATAGTCCCACAGATCGTTGTTATACACTATTCGACCATACCGCCTCGGTTACGGAACTCGGCTGTCTCTCCGACAAGCACCCAGAGTTTGTCGACAAGTATCTGGAGAAATTGATATTATGCACAGAGAATAACTGTAATTCCTTCGAGAATATGCCCAGGCCAAATGAATGTGCGGTCTGCTCTTCCTTGGATGATGTAAATTGTGCAGTTGATCCCAGCAAGGTCATCCCATTCGATAACTGCAATGTCATGCCCCACACTACCTGCATGTCGCGCATACACTCAGGTGAGTTAGGTTTCTCTAAGGGATTTTTGAAAGGTACTTGGGGATAAGAGATGCCAAGGCTTAAAATTATTTTGCAATTCAAATCATAAAAATTTTATTTTGATACAACTTGATGGTAATTCTATTAACGACTTAAAACCTATTACATAAAAAATCCGTCTGTATTGTCTGCTTGGTGGGTTCTGTCCTTAGACACTTGTTAATCCAAATTTTCAAAACCTTAAAGAAATATTCAAATTAAAATATAATATACAAACAACGAATTCGAGTCCTTAAATATTTCTTAATGGATACAAAATCTTTTCAAGGAAGTTTGAATTTAACAAACAATTTATATTTACTTATTAATTTTCTAAATGAAATAATGTATAATATTTAATATTATACATTATTTACATTATTTTATTTCTGACATTTTACAGATGGTTCCACACGGCGCGGCTGTGTAAGCAACTTAGTAACAGCTGAGCTCAGGTCCTGCCTGTTGGGTGATGGCAACTGTGAGATCTGCGAAGGCTCCTTGTGCAACAGAGGGATCTATCCGGCTGATCGTCGTCGCTGCCAACGCTGCAACTCCAATGATGATCCCAACTGTGGCTCAACGCCTGACGCCTCCGGCGTTTGTCCACGCTACGATGATAGCAAGGGCTGCAGCGTCAAGCTGGTTAATGGTGCCACATATCGTGGCTGCGAGACGGAATTCGTGTGTGATCCGGCGGATAAGCAATACTGCCGCTCCTGCAACGGGGACAATTGCAACACTGTCGATCTGGAGTATTGGAATATTGGCTATCCGGGAAAATGGGTGACCCCACCAATTAATTGCTATACCTGCGAAGGTCTCGACTGTCAAGGCTCCAGCTTAGGTTCCCTGCAAAAATGCGCCAACAACAATGACCAGAATTGTGCCACAGTCTTTGCGACCAATGGATCCGTGATCCTGCGAGACTGCACTGATCAGCTGTACGCCGATGATGAACTAACCCAATACTGCGATCTGACTCCAGGCAGTTGCAAGCAGTGCAAATCGAATGGATGCAACAATGCCCAGCAGCTGGATGTCTACGTGGACTGTGTCCTTTGCGATGGTACGGATCATGCTGCCTGTGTTCGCAGTGTTGACGATATTACACGTAAGGTATCCTGTCAGGGCAGCTGCTTCACCGGACTCTATCCACGCTCCAGAGGGGATCCGGATTCACCATTGGATATGGCACGTGGCTGTCTCGATGATCTGGAGTATGATGATCGTCTCGCTTGTGCCGATGGCAATTTGGAAAACTGTGTTGCCTGCAGTGGAGCTAGTTGCAATAAGAACGCAGTGCCTGAGGAACGCCTTAGCTGCAACTACTGTGACGATGAGAAATGCGATGAAGTTAGCTCCCAGACTTGTGTGTCATATCGCAGTAACGATCAGTGCTATATCCATGTGGGCGATCTCAAAATCGAAAGCATGGGCTGTGCCAGTGATCTGGAGTCGTCTTTCCTCCAATTGAATCGTCGGGACTTGTATCTCTGCAGCGGCAAGGACTGCAATACTAAGGATGTCCTTAATCTTGTTGGTAACGCTTGTGTCTATTGCAACTCCCAATCCCAATCCACATGTATTGAAGGCACTTCACTGGATTTCCCCGTATGTGAGCATTACTTAACTCCGGACTGCTACACGCTCATCGATGATGGTAAGTGACAATCGCTGGTGAATTGTGTACAAGAAGTTGTATTTCATTTAGGCCAAGGTCAACGCCATTTTCAATCAGCTATTCAGGAGACAAAATCTCAATTTTACTGATAGCTACAATTTTTTTTTGTAACTTTAGAATATAGACAAGCTTGTTATCCTTTCTATTATTGCACATCTAATTTCAAATGTATTCTTCTACCTGCCAATAGACGGTGTTGTGCACCGTGGCTGTCTGATGGACCAGGATGACGAACTCTTTGACGATTGCACCAGCGGCAATAGTACCACTTGCCACACTTGCCTGGGAAACTTTTGCAACAATGAAGTGTATCCCGCTGACTGGCACAGCTGTTTGCGCTGCGACTCCCAGACCGACGAGGACTGCGAGAAGAACCCAGCTGCATATGCCGAATACTGTCCCATTTACGAGTCCGTCGATGGCTGCGTGACTAGCTTGGAAAACGGACGGACTCGTCGCGGCTGCCATTCTGAATTAATCTGCGATGCCAGCCAGAAGGATCGGTGTCGCATCTGCGAGGATACCAATTGCAACTCAGTTAATTTGGCTGACAGCTATGTGGGTGAGCCGGGCAGGTGGCAGGATTTGCCATTGAGCTGCCTCGTGTGCACGGACTTAGAGAGCTGCGCTAGTGTGACCACACCGACGAAGTGCGAGGGTAACAACAATCAACACTGTTCCACAGTATTCAATGCGGATGGCAACGTGATTGCCCGGGGATGCAGCGATGCCGTACTCGAGGAGCATGCCAGCTTTTGCGATACAAATGCGGAGAAGTGTCCGTTGTGCAAGTCGAATGCCTGCAACAATGCTAATAGTCTGGACTCCTATGTCAAGTGCTATCAGTGTGATTCTGAGCATGATCCGAACTGTGCCTGGGAGGCGCCCACGAAGATGCGCCAATGCCAAGGGCAATGCATGACTGGCATGTATCCGCGTAGCTCTGCTGTCGACTCCGCCCTGCTGCCCACACGCGGCTGCCTGGATGATCTGGAACAGGAAGATCGCGACCTGTGTGCCGAGGGCAACCATGCCAGTTGTAATGCCTGCTTGGGACCGTTGTGTAATGGTGAAGACATTGTAAAGTATCCCCGAGAGTGCTATAAGTGCGCGGATCCGTTCTGCGAGGACCCGGTAAAATCCAGATGTGTGGCCTACAGGGAAAATGATGAATGTTACCTAGCTTTTGATGAATCGAGCGTTGTTGGCATGGGCTGTGCGAGTGAGTTTGAGAAACAGGTCCTTTATGAACTGGTGTCCCAGCAACGCATATTGCTTTGCTATGGTCAGAATTGCAATTTTTACGATTGGATAAACGATCCCAATACCTGTCTGGACTGCAACTCCCTCATCGATCCTCGCTGTGCCACCAATCCCAATCAGTTATCGACAACGAAAATTTGCTCCAGGATACCCTACACACACTGTGTGACGCAGATCGATGCAGATGGAATAACGACTAATGGCTGTCTGTCCGACGTGGACAGCGATGAATTTTATGACTGCTTCATGGGCGCCTCGTCCAGATGCCAAGGGTGCATGGGCTTTAATTGTAATGGATTCAGTGTATATCCAGGGACCCGTCGTCGTTGCTATCAGTGCAACTCTGCCAGTGATCCCTTGTGCACTAGTGCGCCTAAGACTAGCACCGTCTGTCCCATTTACACTGACAATGAGGCTTGCGTGTCGACTTTGGCAAATAATGTCACTTATCGTGGTTGTAGCTCCACCTTGAGCTGCTCGGATCCTACTGATTTTAACAACTGCCGCATCTGCAGCAACGCCAATGGCTGCAACACCATCGACTTGTACCGATTGAATATTCACGGCTCTCCAGGCGTCTGGCAAGAACCCCCAATCAGCTGCCTCACCTGTGCCAGTGAAGAAGAATGTAAGTCTGGCAGTCGACTGGAGAAGTGCTCGGGCAACGATAATTGTGCAACAGTGTTTGATGCAACTGGGAATGTTGTAACCTCACGTGGCTGCTACAATGAATTGGAAACTTCTGTGGTGAGCTATTGTGAGGAGAAACCCGGTAATTGTACACGTTGTAATTCCAATGGCTGTAACGTGGCCAACAGCCTCAAAAGTTACGTGGAGTGCTTGGTGTGCGATTCCAGCGCGGATCCCAATTGTGTGCGGGATGTCAGTAAGATCCAGAAAACGCGTCCGTGCAATTCCGCTTGCATGTCCGCCTTCCGACCACTATTCAACAACGAGACAGATGATCCCAGTTACGCTCTGGTGCGTAATTGTAACGATGATTTGGAGGAGGAGGATCGCACGAGCTGCTGGTTCGAGGACAATAAGTATTGCGCCAGCTGCACTGGTGCTAAGTGCAACAAGGACGATCTGGTTGCCGAGCGACACAGCTGCCTCAGCTGCCGCGGTGACGACTGCCAGATTCCACAGCCAGCAACATGTGTCAACTATCGCGAGACGGACGAATGTTTCATTCAGTTCGATGAGATGCGTTCAATTGTTGCCTTTGGCTGCCTCAGTGAGTATAGTCACAAGGATATCCATGAGATGCAGCGTTCCAAGCGATTGCTGACGTGCGAGGATAATAATTGCAACACGCTGGAATTGATCCAGGAGCCACAGACCTGTGTCATCTGCAGTTCACGCACAGATCGAAATTGTGCCGTCAATCCAGACGGAGTGAGCAGCGAGACTAGCTGTTTGTTCACCGGTCTTCCCGAATGTTATTCCCGGGTGCTGCAAGATGGCAGTACGGAACGTGGCTGCCTCTCCAGTCTTGAGGATGAAGAGTTCTTGGGCTGCTACAATGGCACCGCCAAGGGATGTTCCTCCTGCGTGGGTGATCACTGCAACAAGAACATCTATCCCACAGATCGTATTTCCTGTCACATTTGTAACTCGGAGACCGACCCCAAGTGCGAGTCGACGCCGAGCAGTCTTGCAATTTGCCCCATCTATGATGAAGAAGATACCTGTGTGACGAATCTGCGTGGCGATATCACATACAGAGGATGCTCCAGCTCGATTAGTTGTGAGCCCAACTCCAAGACCTGTGTCATCTGCAATGGGGATGGCTGCAACGTTGCCGATTTGAGCGCCCAAGACGATGATAATCATGGCAAGTGGCAGGATCTGCCCCTGACTTGTCTCGCCTGTACGGGTGCTGGCTGCCTCGAGAGCGACATCAGCTCCAAGCGCTGTGAGGCCAATAACGAACAGGACTGTATGACCGTATTCAGTGCTGATGGCGTCGTTACCGGTCGCGGCTGTGAGGATGCCATTGCGCAGGATGTGACACTCGGCAGCTACTGTGCCAGCAATCCCGACAAGTGTCCCGTATGCAAGTCTAACAATTGCAACTCGGCAACATCAATCACGCAATACAAGAGCTGCGTCTACTGTGACTCCTTCAAGAGCCCATCCTGCCTGTGGGAACCCACTAGCACCTCACACAAGCGCCGTCAGTGCCAGGGTGATTGCATGACTGCGCTCTATGGCAGTGCCGAGGACGGCTTGGATCTGATACGTACCTGTCTGGATGACAAAGAGAAGGATGCACAATCAACCTGCTCTGCTGGAAATGATGCCAATTGCGCCTCCTGCACCGGAGATGCTTGCAATGTGCAGTCGGTGCCCACAGATCGTGTCAGCTGCTTCCACTGCGAAAACAAAGACTGTGAGGAACCCACGGCGAAGCTGTGCGCAATTTACAAGCCAAACGATAGTTGCTTCCTGTGGGTAGATGAGGAGAACAGCATTCAGCAGTTGGGCTGCCTGAGCTCATTCCGCGGACAGGATCTAGAGAGTGTGATCACAACGAAACGAATTGCTGTCTGCGATGGCAACAATTGCAATACGCCACAAATTCCATTGCCGGTCAGGTGTGCAGTCTGTGATTCTCGCACAAATCCCACATGTGCCACGACTCCCTTGGCAGTTGAACAATTTACGACATGTAACCAGTACCCGCATCCGCAATGTGTGAGTAAATTGGAGAGTGGTAAGTGCGAAATCTAGTGTTGCTCGATACGTCTCTTATGAAGTGCTTACTTTCCCAGATGGTTCAACAATTCGTGGCTGTCTTTTTGATCTGCCACAGGCGGACTTTGCTGGCTGTCTGCTGGGCACTGACGAAAACTGCGAGGTGTGTGGAAAGGATGGATGCAATCGCGATGTAAGCCAAATGCAATAACTCATAGCTAAGACTAAGACCATTTCATCTAACCAAAACTTTCAATTGTTCTTAGATCTACCCTGCTGATCGGCAGCAGTGCTACACTTGCAGCTCCGCAGACGACAGCAGCTGCGTGTCCAACCCAACTCAGGCTTCAGCCTGTGCCTTGCTGACCGATACGGAGACCTGCCAGACATCGCTGCAGAACAATGTGACGTTCCGTGGCTGCAGCAGCTCCGTCAAATGCAGTGCCAGTGATTATCTCAATTGTCGCAATTGCGTTGGCAGCAAGTGCAATTCCATTGATTTGGCCAATCGAGTGGATGATGGACAGCATGGTCTGTTCCAAGAGCTGCCCTTGAAGTGTCACACGTGTGCCGGGGAGCATTGCCAGAGTTCCTTGGGTCCGTCCGTAAAGTGCACACAGAATGTTGAGCAGGATTGCAAAACGGTCTTTGAGTTGGATGGCAAGGAGGTGCGTCGTCGTGGATGCGCCGACGATGTGGATGACTATGAGGATCTCTACTGTCGCGAGAATGCCACGCTATGCGTTAACTGTAAGTCGAACGAATGCAACGATGCCTGGAACTTGGAAGATCTTACTTCCTGTATCTTCTGCAACTCGGCAAAGGATAGCCAATGTATAACGTTTCCACAGAGCACCAATTTTGACAGTCGCCAGTGTCAGGGCAAGTGTATGGTGGCACTGGTTGGCAGTGATCTGTTGCGCAGTTGTCTGGACGACAAGGAACTCTACGATCGTTCTATATGCACCAGCGATGAAAGTGGCACGAATTGCGCCACCTGCGAGAATAGTAGCTGCAACTCATTTGCTTTTCCAGCAGATCGTTTGAGTTGCCACGTTTGCACCGGCGGCAACAACTGCAGTACGAGCCGTGCGGAATCCTGCCTGGCCTATGAGAAGAATGACTTTTGCTTTGCCAAGTACAAGGATGGCGTTGTCGATGTAATGGGTTGCGCGAGCAGTCAGAATAGTAGTGATCTGGATCAGTGGCGCTCTTCCAATCTGTTGCACGAATGCACAACTAAAGACTGCAACGAATTGAGTCGGTTGCCCTCTAGTGGCACCTGTGCTTCCTGTGACTCCAGTAAGACACCCGAGTGCGCCCAGTCGCCCACGGATGTGGTCACCACGGAAACCTGTCACGCACCATTGGCGGATTGTGTGACCCGTTTGGAGAATGGTCACACAATCCGCGGTTGTCTGAATAGCTTGAGTAGCAATGAGGGCGCCGCCTGTGTGGCCAATGGCACCTGTGCCTCCTGTGCCGGTGGCAAGTGCAACGTGGACATTTTCCCTATCAACCGACGCAAGTGCCACATTTGCAATTCGATTGCCAATTCCGAATGTGCCGAGCAGCCCAATAATCTGGCCATTTGTCCCATCTATGACGCTGCTGATATCTGTGTATCCACCCGTGATGCTGATGGAAATATTCAGAGATCCTGCGGCAGTGGGCTTCAATGTGAGATCGATGATGAGGAGCATTGCCAAGTGTGTAACACGGATGGTTGCAATACGGTCAAATTCAATGGCTCTGCTGCGCTCAGTGGCATCGGCTTGATCCTGACTCTTGCTGTATCCCTAGTAACCAGTGGATGGCGGTCTTAGTGGCAACTGTTCGACTTATCACTAACTCCCCATAGATTACAGTTAAATAGATAGTACATAGTAAATATTCTATACGAAGAACCGTAAATTAAAACGAAAATATTTCAGAATCATGTGCAAATACTTGTTTATTTCGCTAGACTTACCTATCAGCCTGAACCATGGTCCCATTTGTGCACAACATTTTCAAAGTCACATTTATCCTTCAACATACTTTGACACCACTCCAATCTACAATATTTTTCAATTTTTTAATGGGTTAAGAGTATAACACGATATAAATAAGCAGGACGGGCCCTTGCCACCTGTTATCAGCTGATCTTAGACTGCGATTTCGCAATCGGTTATGATTGAATCGTTCTTACATTTTTTTTCAAGCTTTATTATTTCACCTTAACGTATCGGTAAAGAGTCGACAGTATGTCGTTAAAATCAATGTAACAATGCCTAGCGGGAAACCATTAAAAAGTTTAAATACCAGAATTTCTACAGAAATTTTTATACTTTATAACCATAATGGCATTTTTTGCTTTATTTGTGATAATTGCCCTACACAATTACGCACATTCGGCAACAGTGTCATATAATCATACTCATTAATATAAGGCAATAACTCTGTTCCGACTAACGGTGATACGGTCATATTGAACTGTCGAACGCCAAATCTATAAAAGGCGCTGCGAACCCGGCAACAAAATTAGTTGCCCGTTTCGAATTTAATTGGTAATACGCGTCGGGTGAAACCCATCGATCATGAGAGTGACCACAGTAGGAGTAGCTCTGCTACTTCTGGTATTATATGCCAATAATCCAAGTGGTAGGTGGATTCAAGGGTGATTATCAAGGATAATGTACTGAAGTGTTGTGTTTTACAATTTCAAAAACGATTATAAGACAAATGTTGAACAGAAAACATAGTGAACTATAAAATCATATTTTGCCTATGAGCAATCTGAGAGGTTTTCTGTGAAGAACATGTGTATACAAAAGCTTCTAGAAGGCTTTTCCAAAATAATAAAACAACACTAAAACTACATAAAAAAAAGTGTCGTGAACTAATGTAAACGTATACTCCAAATTAAAAAATGTTGCTGCAGATATCAAGTCCTTAACAAATATCTATGACTGTGCTTTCTTAATGCTGATAATATTTGTTATCGCCTTACCGGACTATTAGTTTTAAAGCCTTATCGCAAAAAAATACAAATTTAAACAAGAACTTTTCAAGTATGAACTACTGTCATGTCATGTCATGTACTACATTGACATGGGACACGCTTTAGGTATAATTTCAAATATACCAAGCTCCCAATTGCTGGACTAAACAATACCCTTTACACATACCTTTCCTTGGATGCTTATTACATTAAAGCTGATTTCGTAAAACCTGAAGATATAATTTTAAAATACCCGCAATGCCATAATAATAATAATTAAACAATTTTACTTATTTTCTATTTTTTCACTTTAGACTTAAAAATTCACACACTGCTCAAAATGAAAAATTATGCCTATTTGAAAAATTTACTCAATAACAGCAACCCCAGCTTTTTGTCTTAAGATTTTCTTTCTAATTTTCTAATTTTTCTAATTGAGCGCATGCTTTTCAGCTTTGCAGCACCTGCGATTCTATTGTACTGTAAGCATTGCGCGTATATTCGATGCATTAAGTAAAACAATATGGCTATATTAATTATTAAGCGTCTCAATTTTAATTGCAAGAGACTGCGGCTGGTCAGATAACAAACCGGAAACCTTCCTTATGTTTTGGATTTTTATCGATTTTCAGGCTATAATTTTTACTCGTCTTCCGACCTCAAATTTCGTTTTCAACTTTAAATGCACGATTGATTTAGGGGCAAAACTATGATCAAAAAGCCTTC
>JAWNMK010000392.1:0-13417 GCA_035044105.1 Drosophila nr. perissopoda 5 BK-2023a
AGCTATTTATACGTGCGCTGCAGATTGCGCAGACACACAGCAAATAAGTAAATGTCAGCAAATAATATTACGAACACTGCACTCAATAGCATTGGGTCAGCGGTCGCCTCATATTGCGAACGCTGCATTCAATGGCACTAGGTCAGCGATCGCCCCATATTGTGATTGCTGCACTTAGCGGAAGTATAACAACGGTCGCCCTAGACAGTATGAAATTGGGAACGTGCGATCGCTGAACTTGATACTCGGCGTACAAAACTGCCGAATAATGTATTTTTATATATGTATTTAGAGTTAAGAATTAAGTATAAATAAAGCCATGCTCGTCAGAGCAAACAGTTCGAATATAATCGTCAACTCCGATAGTTTGATTTCAGGGATCAAGGATCAAGGATCCCACTCACCTAGTTACAAGTACTAGTTGCGACGCTTTTAGTAGTCAGTTTATGTGCTGAATACTTCCCTTTTAAACACACAAGCAACAGTCTTGCCACTTACGAGAGTTTACGAGAGTCTCCCAGCTCAAAATTACTGTGGAATGGAATCGAGACTGTTAGTCGTCCATCCTTGTCTACTGAAGTCGTTTGTTGACAATAATTTTTACAACGTTGATCTTCTTCAGTCACTTCTTCCTCAAGTTCCCAGAAGCGCTCCAAATCGTCAATGTTTACCGTTGTGGTCGCGGTCAGAATTCTCTTTGGCGGTGCTCTGGCAATATTTCCGAAAACTATCCATCCCAGTCGCGTTTTTTGCCCAAGTGCTCCATTAATTGTTTTAACTTGATCCATCATTATTATCGGTAATAGGTCTTCACCAATGATCATGTCTGTTCTGCTAGGCCTGTTAAAATCCACTGTCATTTTTCACGTTAATAATTGCGGTCAATAGTGTTCCCTGCCATTTATTTTGCTTAAGACATTTGACACTTTCTTTCTTTGTGTCTTCATGTAACAAGGTATTGTGGTGCTTGTTACACTTTTGGCATCTCCATTCCTTCCTGCACTCCGCAAAGGTATGAGTGCCCAGGCAACGGAAGCATAGATGCTGTACTTTCACAAACTCCTTTCGTTTGCTTACCAGTGCTGCTTTAAATTTTTGACATCTGTTTATTTCGTGCCAGCTTATTGAACAAAAACGGCACGATATCTGTTGGCGTTGCGTCGTCTCCTTAACCACGATTCTTTGTACGGAATCCACTGCATTATATAATTGATTGATGAACTCCCGCACGTCATCCAGGGATTGGATCTCTCTGTTTTTCGACTTGATGTATTGCTCGTACTGCTGCAAAGCCTCTGTAGAAAAACGTCGAAGTAGGATTTGGGCGAAGATTACATCTGCTGCATCGCCAATCTTTGATTTTTCTTTTATTATATAGATACTTTCTGTTGCTGTATCTAGGAACTTGCGGATTCTTTCCTCTGAATCGAACTTCAACGGTTCCAACTCCAATAGAGTGTTCAGCCGGTCAGCGACAATTTTTCTATTATTTTCGTAACGCTTAGAAACCAGATTCCAAACTTCCTTGTAGTTTGCTGCTGAGCCCATAAGTAGGTGGCTTACCATTGTAGACGCATTTCCTTTTAGGCATGACCTTAAGTGATTCAGCTTTATTGCGTCGCTGATATATACTCGGTTATGTATAACTTCGGTGAATTATTTAACTTAAACTTGGCTATCGAACTCTCAAACAAGTGCAGGCTTGCACCTTGCTTGACCATTTTCACAAACTCATCCTTGAGTTTCGCTTGAGCTTTCTGTAGCTCGATTTGCTTTTCTGACATCATCCGGCTTGAAGGACCAATGTTTGAGACACGTATAGGGTGAAATCAAAACGAGTTGAGTCGACGATTAATTTCGAACTAACTGCCCTAATGAGCAGACCTTTATTTATACCCAATTCTTAAATCTAAATACACTTTGCGGCCGATTGTAGGGCGACCGCTGTTCTAATTCTATCGAGTGCAGCGACCCCAGTGTAAGGCGACCGCTCCTCCAATTCCATCGAGTGCAGCGACCCCAGTGTAAGGCGACAGCTGCTCCAATTCAGTCGAATGCAGCGATCGCAATTTGAGGCGACCGCTGACCTACTTCCAGCAAGTGCAGCCATCGCAATATCTCTCATGTTCATATTTGAACAAATCAAATGAAAAACTTAAAAAAAAAATAAAAAAAATAGAAAATAAAAATAAATTTATTCCATATACAACATCTCTTCTCATTAAAATTTCCTGGTAAAAGTACAGAATAGTGAAAACTCTGTCAGTGGTTTCATTGTTTAAACCTTTCTAACGTGTATATTACTTTTGATAATTTATGTATGAAACAAATGCACTCGGTGTAGAGTTTGGGATATAAAAGAGCGCCTTGAATAGAACTGTTTCATACAAAAAGATGATGAGGAACGTGCAAGACTTCTTCAGCATGATGGACGAAGAGAACCCGATGGAGTTGCATTTGGGGGAGCTCATGCCCTGGCCGACCACTACTGGAGGAGCTAAGGAGGGATTTCATCTAACACCACCACCACCACAACCAGCAACATCAACCCCAAAACTTCCACAGCTGAGAATCGGAATGGATTGAGCTATTGGAAACAACGCCCACTGAGAAGAGGAAGATTGAGGAGGAGGAGGACAACGTCAACTTCTACAAAAAACAAAAATTGGAAGAGGACGAAATCGAGGTGATTGACATCACTGAGGAGGGGCAAAGAATGTAGCCCACCTTCGCGGAGCTTCTAGCTGAAGAGCCCATTAGTGAAGAATGGGATATTCGTAAAATTCTTAATAAAGATAGTGAAGAATTTTTAAACTTTTTTAAAAATATTTAAAAAATTAATAAAAATTATTTTTTTAATAACCACACCCAAATGCATTTTTTTTTAAATAAAAAATAGGTAAAGAATGCAGATTTCTATGTTATTTTTTTTCACGTTACATGTACTCAATATATATGATGTGCACATTCAATTTATTTTCAGCTTCATGATTTCAAATAAATATACATACATTTACAAGCTAAAATCTTGTGTTGGTTTTTCTTCTTCTTTTCCATACAGGTACACACGCACATACAAACACATTTTTTTTCAATCATGAATATCTTACGTATTTCTTCTTAGTCTCCTTTTCTCGATTTTCTAACCAGCAACTGAAAATAAAGTTTCCTTATATTAAAATAAACGAGACACATTTTTTTTTCGTTTTCTTTTGTATATATATATTTTTTTTTTTTAGTTTTATTTATTTATTTTTTTTTTCTTAATTCTACTTACATATTATTTGATTATTAACTTATTAAATATTACTATTTATTTTACTTAGTACATCGAATTAATTCTATAATGCATATGTTCGGACGCCGACTTCTTCTATTTTTTTTTTTTTTTTTTTTCAACTAAAAGCAGTCGATACAAAAAATAAAAAAACAAAAAAATTTAATTTAATTTAAATTAAAATAAAATTAAAATTATAAATAAATTTAAAAATAAGAATGATTAAAATGATTTCTGGGGGTATTTAAATGCAAATTGGTCTAACATTTGTTGCACGAATTGGGGAAAACCCATGAAAACCCCAATTAGACCAAACACAATTTGTAAGAATTAGTCCATCACCTGTGCATGCGAAAAAGTTATTCCCGAGAAAGGGCTGTTTAGGTTTATATAATTGTACGTGCGCTGCAGATTGCGCAGGCGCATAGCAAATAAGTAAGTGTCAGCAAATAATATTGCGAACGCTGCACTCGATGGCATTGGGTCTGCGGTCGCCTCATATTGCGAACGCTGCACTTAGCGGAAGTAGAACAATGGTCGCCCTAGAAACAAAAAAAATTTTTGAGATATGGCGATCGCTACACTCGATACAAAACTGCCGAATAATGTATTTTTATATATGTATTTAGATTTAAGAATTATGTATTAATAAAGCTCTGCTCGTCAGAGCAAACAGTTCGAATCTAATCGTCGACTCATACATGTGTCATTCGTTTCTACCATCGCACTTACTGTGCGCAACGAAGGACTTCACTCTCCGTAGTCCAACTAGTTACAAGTGCTAGTTGCGACGCCTATTGAACTAATAGGATAACCAACCTCCAAAAATCCATTTTTGAAGTTGTCAGCAAGGCGACAATCAAAGGATACCTGCAATCTCCTTACACAGTTCACTATATCTGTGCTAGCGGGACCATCTGAAGACAAGGAAAAAGACGCCCCCCCACATTTTCATGGTCCTTCGAGCCGGATATACAGAAGCAATTTCTCTCCGCTCGCCCCAGCTCGCATCGGTGGATTTTTCCAAACCAGATAAGTACATCCAAAGTACATACATCCAAATACAGTCCGCTGAACTGCCAATTCCTGGCCTCCATATTTCCAAATACCATAAGGTATTAATGTCCGATAATTGTACGTAGAGAAAAGTGCGAAAAGTGTGAAGTGAAAATTGTCTCCTAAGTAGCCATTTTTTGCGACTATCCAAAGTCCAAAGGGCTCACAATTTCACTTTCGCAGACTTATATGTACATACATACATAAAGCCACACACACTTTTTGATGACACTAGTGCAATTATTTTTCATATACGAATTAAGTTACACATTAATTCACACAGCAAACTCCGCATAATTTTGACTGCTGCATTTTTTAAATTCAAATTAAAAATATTCACAATCCAATTGTATTACATACATATACTGCGAACAAAAGTATACTCCAAACCTCAATGTAAAAGAACTTACATTTTTCTATTTTTGTTAATAATCATAAATAACATAATTATAAATCCACATATAAGTAATTCTTTGTCGGCACACCACATCATACTACATACATACATACACACATAACTACACAATAAATAGCAAAATAAAACAATAAGATTTGGCCGCATACACAAACACAAAGAGATTAATAAAATAACAGACGGCATAACACAACAACAAATCACAACTAAATTAATTACAAAACATATGTATGTATGTAACAACAGTGACGGCAAAGAATTAAGACAATTAACGCGTGTTATTGTTTCATTAATATTATTCATCGTATTATTTGTTATTGCGATTATTTTAATAATAGTTCCAAAATTGTGTTACACGTCCGTCAAACATATTGTTTTGTGTTGCATTTTCCGCTGACTTTAAGTGCATTGATTGATTTGTCACTCCGCGTCAATTGCACAGTCAGCTGTTTTTATAATCATATGCTAGCACATCCAGGGCTGCAGTGATATAAAAAATACTTTTTATGCGAGATCACCATTCCGACCATTCACGGTCACGATCAAATTCGCTAAAGTAAAAAAAACTTTAATCACACAAATTTCCGGTCCGTTCCGTTTCCACACGTCCCAAATATATAATAATAAAAAAAAAAAATTATTTTTTTTTGTGTGTGGAAACTTCTGCTTCAATTAATTCTCTGAGTATCCATATCCAGATTGGACTGTTCCAATTCCAACGGTCCGCTATATGAACTCAGAGAATAATTCAAAGAATAAGAAGCAATTATCCGTTCCTCCGCAACGCGATACCACAAGTTCGGCCAGTCCGCAATCGTGTGCCTCCAAGAGACCATCTCCAAGGTCGTCGGCTATAAAGGTCAAAAGTGACCCAGCTCCTACTGGAAATATAAGGCCTGTTAAACCTAAACAGCTCATTCCAAGGAGTCCGACAGGCACACGCGCTCAAGTCAGTAAAATCATTAACACAAGAAAAATGGCTTTGAACGATTTTATCGCAATGTCCGATAGACTTAGCCATTATGAGGCTATGATCAATATGCCATCCACCACGCCTCCAACCGTTTACACACTCGAGATCCGACGAGACCAAATCCGGTCCCTATGGGAAAAGGTCGAAAAGGAATACGAGCTGTGCTCCAAAACTGCGATCCAAGGGGAAAGCAGTGAAGAAAGTGCGATCAGGCAGAATAAGTATTTCCATTGCTATTCTGTCTACGAACGCTGTGCAGCTCAACTCAGTGAGCAAATCGCACAAGCTGCGGCTGCAAGTAGACCGCAGCCAGCTCCATCAGCACCTCCGATAATGAGAGGCTGCAGACTTCCTCCCGTCGACACTGAAGTTTTCAGTGGAGACTACCTCCGGTGGCCTACTTTCCGAGACCTGTTCACAGCCGTCTATATAGACAATCCCAGTCTATCCCAGGTCGAAAAGCTGTTCCATTTAAATGCTAAGACCAGCGGTGAGGCGAACACCATAGTTGCCAAATCACCGCTTACTAACGATGGCTTTCAGTCAGCGTGGCAAAACCTGACTGAGAGATTCGAAAATAGACGATTGCTGGTGAACAGTCAACTCAAAGTTCTGTTCAATCTTCCATCTATATCCCATGAGACTGGAAGTTCAATCAAGGACCACCAGAGCACCATCCAAGGGTGCCTGACCGCGCTAGAACTAGCCAAGGTCAAAACTGACAATTGGGACTGTTTTCTGGTCTTCCTGTGTTCCTCGAAGCTCCCAAAACTGACTCTATCGTTATGGGAGCAATCCTTACATAATAAGTCAGAAATTCCGACTTGGGATGAGCCCAACTCATTCTTATTGGAGCGATACCGCACCTTAGAAGCGATCGAGGACATGAAGCCAACCACAAGCACTCAAATACCACAAAGACCTACCCGCAAAGAGGGTTTCTCCAAGGTCAACTTCTTTGAAAACAATATTTTGGTCGAGTCCCAATCGTGCAGGCTATGTTCTAAAGAGATTTATCAGATTCGCTTATGTCCGCAATTCCTCCGAATGTCTGTCAAGGACAGAGCTGCTTACATAAAGCAGCAAAAATTGTGTTTGAATTGTGTTTAGAGGAGGCGCTTTTTTGCGGTCACCTATTTGCGAATTGGGTTATTTTGTTTTGTGGTGTGATTTATTTTAATATCTTGTATTTAGTTTATTCAGTTTTCTATTAATATGTATAGGTTTAGCTTACAGTATTGTTGCTTGTTTTATGTGTTTGACGAACCAAAATGTTTCATATATTTTTTATCGTGTGATGCGCGTGTCTCTTTTGCCAATGCGCAACCGACGAGTGTAAAAGCGAGAGTGAATTAGCTAAATTTGCATGTGCAACGCAAAGACAAAGATTAGGGATGGGCGCGCCATGAAGTTACAAACTACGTTACATTTTTGATCGATATTTTACTTAATTAATTGTTGGCTGCTGCTGCCTCCGACAAATTGTTTTGCGAGAGGCCATCGTCACCACACACTCCTTCATCGTGGCGTCCCCCCTTCCTCTGCAGCCTACGAAACAGTTACTATTCCAAGTAACCTACCAGAAACACAATCGCCTCCACAAAGTCCGAGAAATGTTCAAACATATTTCTCTGCAAACACACAAGGTGTCTTGCTTGGCACTGCCCTTATAAATATGTGCCATGCAGGTATCAAATATAAGGCACGTGCATTGATTGATTCGGGTTCGGAAGCAACCATCATCACCAGTAGGTTGTTCAAGCTGATCAAGCCTCCGTTTCAACCCGTCCAAGCCCAAGTCAATGGCTTAAATCAAGCCATCGCAGCGAAGCCTCAGAAGTTATGTCACTTCCACATAGGATCTCCAACAAGGCCTCGAATTTAAATTGAGATTTAGGCCTTTGTCCTTCCACATTTGGCAGGCAACCTGCCATCGTACTCAATTCCTGAGAACACGTTGAAGGACCTGCCAAATATCCAGTTGGCTGATCCGACTTTTTCCACCGACAACACAGCCCTCACCCCATCACACTTTCTCATTGGTGAAACGCTGACTGCCCCGCCCGATGTCAACTCAGACCGCAATGAAAATTCCCTACTTAAACGGTGGGAGCTAGTTTCCAGACTTAAGCAAGGATTTTGGAATCAATGGTCACAGGAATACTTGCAAGAATTGCAAGCCAGGCATAAGTGGAAGACCGTCAACCCCAACATCAAGGAAGGCATGCTGGTTATAGTCAAAGAAGACAATTTACCTGTGATGAGTTGGCCATTGGGACGCATTGTCCACACATATCCAGGACACGATAATCAGATTCGTGTGGTCGACGTTAAAACTGCTTCAGGAATCTACAAGCGCCCCATTACCAGGCTTGCGCCGTTATTTCCAGAAGACATGGCCAAAAAACGCCCCATCAAGGAAACCGAGGACACACATAAAGATGATGCGCCACCCATTCAACGAAAACGGCTAATGTCACCAACCATAACCTCGTCCTTGCTAGTCCTGCTCTTTATGCTGCCCTTGGTACTGACAGACTCAGTATCTGTGACACGGTACGACACAAAGCCTGGAATTTATTATGAGAAAATTGGAACAACGAAGAGAGCAGTTTCCGACTGGACCATAGTAATATACTATGAATTGGAACCATACTGGCGCGATATGAAAACATTTCATGCAGGCATAGACGAATTCAATGACGCATGCCCAGAATTAAAGACAGATCTATATGCCCATATGACTCCATATATCAGCACTTTCGTCACGTGTATCGTGAATTACAAATGACAAACTCACTTATGCAGCGTACACGAAACCGCCGGTCCCCATTTGATGCAGTGGGTAACATTGCGAACAGTCTATTCGGAGTTCTAGATTCGGAATACGCTGATAAAATGAGCAAAGTGATAGAGAAGGTAAAAACAAATGAAAAATTTTTACTGACATTACTGAAGAATCAAACTTCACTACTCGATTCAACCATTAACATTGTCAAGAAGACAAGATTTGAATCTCACAAGCGAGTAAAACTACTTGAAGAACAAGTTGCCATCATTAGCCAAAACAGAGGAAAATACACTAGTGCACGTCTCACGGAGACTTACCTGGCATTAACAGCTCAATTAACACTGTTAGCAGCCAGTCTTCAACGCATGCAATCAGAAATAGTGGACGTACTTACTGGAATTCGTCACCGTACAATAAGCCCAATATTGATTTCTCCCGATCAATTAAAGGAACAATTGGATCAAATACGGAATCATTTGCCGCCAGATCAAATTCCACCAGTGACATAATCTAACGTGATGCACCTGTACAGAAATGCGAGCAGAAGGCACAGTCACCGGCACTCATGTAATATTTAGAATAAAACTGCCACTAGTGTCAACATCAATATTAGAACTGTTTAATATTGTGCCGATACCAATGTGGGACTCTACAAGCTGGCGACTGTTTGAGCTTAAGATACCTATTATAGCTGTAAACAACCAATTCATGGGACTCACAACAGATGATCTGCAACGCTGCCGAACATTACCAAATGAAGAATACATATGCTTTGACCATCAAGCTATGTTTAATGTTAACAATCGGTGTGAGTTTCAACTATTTAACAACAAAACACCAACGACGTGTCAAGTAACTCATAAAACAACCAAAATGGTATGGTCAAAAACACATCGTCCCAATAATTGGATTTTTGCAACGCATTCTGCAATGGAACTACAAGCCGTATGCAACGGAACCCCGTCTACTAAACAACTAAAGAACACCGGACTACTGACGTTGTCATCAGGTTGTACAGCACGCAACTCAGAAATTAGCATCAGTACTTTCAACACCATTATAAGTCAAGTGAGAAAGGGCTATGCTCATTTTGGCAACATAATTAAGCCAAACACCATTCAAGGACCTTCTACGAAACTCAACATTTCAGAGAACAATGTACAAGAAGATAAGGAACTGGATGATTGCAGCTAAAATTGAACGCACTCAACAAACAAGAGCTGCCCGACCAAATCAGTCCAATACAACATCAACATATCGCCGCTTATGCTGCTTTAATGGAATCCGTCCTTGTGCTACGTGCCTATACACTACGGAAGCAACGCCTTTGGACCTTGCTACCAGAAGCTACAAGGAATGAGGCTGCCACTACACCCGTGCCATCAACATCCCCAAGGAGATTCACACTGGATCTAGATGATGGTTGATCACCGATTCAACGGCCGGGAGAATGTTTAGGTTCATATAATTAAATCATAAGCTATTTATACGTGCGCTGCAGATTGCGCAGACACACAGCAAATAAGTAAATGTCAGCAAATAATATTACGAACACTGCACTCAATAGCATTGGGTCAGCGGTCGCCTCATATTGCGAACGCTGCATTCAATGGCACTAGGTCAGCGATCGCCCCATATTGTGATTGCTGCACTTAGCGGAAGTATAACAACGGTCGCCCTAGACAGTATGAAATTGGGAACGTGCGATCGCTGAACTTGATACTCGGCGTACAAAACTGCCGAATAATGTATTTTTATATATGTATTTAGAGTTAAGAATTAAGTATAAATAAAGCCATGCTCGTCAGAGCAAACAGTTCGAATATAATCGTCAACTCCGATAGTTTGATTTCAGGGATCAAGGATCAAGGATCCCACTCACCTAGTTACAAGTACTAGTTGCGACGCTTTTAGTAGTCAGTTTATGTGCTGAATACTTCCCTTTTAAACACACAAGCAACAGTCTTGCCACTTACGAGAGTTTACGAGAGTCTCCCAGCTCAAAATTACTGTGGAATGGAATCGAGACTGTTAGTCGTCCATCCTTGTCTACTGAAGTCGTTTGTTGACAATAATTTTTACAACGTTGATCTTCTTCAGTCACTTTTTCCTCAAGTTCCCAGAAGCGCTCCAAATCGTCAATGTTTACCGTTGTGGTCGCGGTCAGAATTCTCTTTGGCGGTGCTCTGGCAATATTTCCGAAAACTATCCATCCCAGTCGCGTTTTTTGCCCAAGTGCTCCATTAATTGTTTTAACTTGATCCATCATTATTATCGGTAATAGGTCTTCACCAATGATCATGTCTGTTCTGCTAGGCCTGTTAAAATTTGGATTGGCCAAAGTGCAATTCTTCCAATCTGTTTCAATATCCATATCAATACTCTTGCTGGGAAGTGCTCTTTGCAATTTGGGAAGTACTAGCGGCTTGGTCTTCATATTGAATTTACTTGTAAAACGAGGTTTGATTTCAAGTACCACACTGTTTTTTGCCAGGTCCATGCCTTGTGAATATATCCCTTGTATTTCCACGGACTCCTTGTTTCTCTTTAGCCTTAGAAGTTGCGCTGCCTCTTCTGAAATCAGGGTTCGTTGCGATCCTCCATCCATCAGTGCTCGTAGTTGCTCATAACTTCCACTGTCATTTTTCACGTTGATAATTGCGGTCAATGGTGTTCCCTGCCATTTATTTTGCTGAAGTCATTTGACACTTTCTTTCTTTGTGTCTTCTTGTAACAAGGTATTGTGGTGCTTGTTACACTTTTGGCATCTCCATTCCTTCCTGCACTCCGCAAAGGTATGAGTGCCCAGGCAACGGAAGCATAGATGCTGTACTTTCACAAACTCCTTTCGTTTGCTTACCAGTGCTGCTTTAAATTTTTGACATCTGTTTATGTCGTGCCAGCTTATTGAACAAAAACGGCACGATCTCTGTTGGCGTTGCGTCGTCTCCTTAACCACGATTCTTTGTACGGAATCCACTGCATTATATAATTGATTGATGAACTCCCGCACGTCATCCAGGGATTGGATCTCTCTGTTTTTCGACTTGATGTATTACTCGTACTGCTGCAAAGCCTCTGTAGGAAAACGTCGAAGTAGGATTTGGGCGAAGATTACATCTGCTGCATCGCCAATCTTTGATTTTTCTTTTATTATATAGATACTTTCTGTTGCTGTATCTAGGAACTTGCGGATTCTTTCCTCTGAATCGAACTTCAACGGTTCCAACTCCAATAGAGTGTTCAGCCGGTCAGCGACAATTTTTCTATTATTTTCGTAACGCTTAGAAACCAGATTCCAAACTTCCTTGTAGTTTGCTGCTGAGCCCATAAGTAGGTGGCTTACCATTGTAGACGCATTTCCTTTTAGGCATGACCTTAAGTGATTCAGCTTTATTGCGTCGCTGATATATACTCGGTTATGTATAACTTCGGTGAATAGGCCAACAAAGCTTGGCCATTCCTTAGCATCACCGTTGAATCGGGGTATATCCACCTTTGGAGTTTCTCTCATGGAATATTCATGATTCGATAGATTTGATAAATTCGATATTTCTGTATCGATTCGATCTAACAAAGTTTCAAATTCCGTCGAAAATTCTTCCATGGTATCATGATTGAACGCCCAAGACTCGTAACGCTTCCGTTGTGGTTTCTTCCATTCTCTCCTCGAATTCTACTTGAGCTACTTTATCTTTATACTATTTGAAGTAAGCAATGGTTGAATCGAATATTTTTTTATTAAAATATTCGTGGTCGGCACTTCCGATCTTCCATAGCGCCGAGTTATTTAACTTAAACTTGGCTATCGAACTCTCAAACAAGTGCAGGCTTGCACCTTGCTTGACCATTTTCACAAACTCATCCTTGAGTTTCGCTTGAGCTTTCTGTAGCTCGATTTGGTTTTCTGACATCATCCGGCTTGAAGGACCAATGTTTGAGACACGTATAGGGTGAAATCAAAACGAGTTGAGTCGACGATTAATTTCGAACTTACTGCCCTAATGAGCAGTCCTTTATTTATACCCAATTCTTAAATCTAAATACACTTTGCGGCCGATTGTAGGGCGACCGCTGTTCTAATTCTATCGAGTGCAGCGACCCCAGTGTAAGGCGACCGCTCCTCCAATTCCATCGAGTGCAGCGACCCCAGTGTAAGGCGACAGCTGCTCCAATTCAGTCGAATGCAGCGATCGCAATTTGAGGCGACCTTAAATCTAAATACACTTTGCGGCCGATTGTAGGGCGACCGCTGTTCTAATTCTATCGAGTGCAGCGACCCCAGTGTAAGGCGACCGCTCCTCCAATTCCATCGAGTGCAGCGACCCCAGTGTAAGGCGACAGCTGCATCAATTCAGTCGAATGCAGCGATCGCAATTTGAGGCGACCGCTGACCTACTTCCAGCAAGTGCAGCCATCGCAATATCTCTCATGTTCATATTTGAACAAATCAAATGAAAAACTTAAAAAAAAAATAAAAAAAATAGAAAATAAAAATAAATTTATTCCATATACAACATCTCTTCTCATTAAAATTTCCTGGTAAAAGTACAGAATAGTGAAAACTCTGTCAGTGTTTTCATTGTTTAAACCTTTCTAAGGTGTTTATTACTTTTGATAATTTATGTTTGAAACAAATGCACTCGGTGTAGAGTTTGGGATATAGAAGAGCGCCTTGAATAGAACTGTTTCATAAAAAAAGATGATGAGGAACGTGCAAGACTTCTTCAGCATGATGGACGAAGAGAACCCGATGGAGTTGCATTTGGGGGAGCTCATGCCCTGGCCGACCACTACTGGAGGAGCTAAGGAGGGATTTCATCTAACACCACCACCACCACAACCAGCAACATCAACCCCAAAACTTCCACAGCTGAGAATCGGAATGGATTGAGCTATTGGAAA
>JAWNMK010000393.1:0-11348 GCA_035044105.1 Drosophila nr. perissopoda 5 BK-2023a
TTTGTGCTCAGCTCCCCGTCACCATCGCCATCATCGATCATTTTCACCGCCAGTTCCTACACAGTGGACCACAAAGCTTGCTGGCCGCACTTCGACAGTGATTTTGGCCCACTGGCGGGCGAAAAACCGTGTCAACAGTCATCGGCAAATGCATTCGTTGTTTTCGAATGAAGCCCAAGCTTCTCGAGCACAGCATGGCACCGCTACCAGCAGATCGAGTGCAACCAGGCCGCCCGTTCTGCACAACTGGAATTGATTTTTATGGACCATTCCTCACCAAGTCAGACGTCAGGAACAGGCCGCCCACAAAGTGCTACATAGCCATATTCGTTTGTTTTGCCACCAAGTCAGTACATTTGGAATTGGTTGAGGACTTATGAACCGCATCGTTCATCGCTTCATTAAAGCGATTCATCAGCATCAGAGGCAAACCCAATTCAATCTGGTCTGACAATGCAACAAATTTTGTTGGAGCACGAAATGAGCTGAACGAGTTGAGGCTACTCTTTTTGAGCGACCCTCATATTAAGGTGTGAGGAGCCATATAGCGATGGCAAATAAATATATAGGTTTATATATTTATGTGTGCTATATGCGCCCCTCACAATAACTGCACTTCAGACCGAAGTCCAGCTCTGATTGCAGTTGCGGCGAATTCGCTCTCTTTCGCTCTCTTTCTTTCGCACGCAGGTTGTCAGCCATATGAGCGTGTCTGACACACATGTCCACTAGGACATGTGCCGTTATGGTGTGAGGAGTATTGCGAGTGCAATACCACCATCTATGCTCACGGCAGCGGCAGACATGGGCTGGCGCCGGCAAATGGCAGTGGAAAGTTACCAGAAATCAGGCCACCGAGACGATCACGTGATTTCTGGTACAGTCCCGACAAAAGGGCGGCGTCGGGACTATAAAAAGAGCGCCGCAACACACAGCGGAGTCAATCAGAACCCACACGGGAAGGGGAAACTCTGTCAAAACGCAAGCCGATAAATAAACCGAGTGCAGCAGGAAACGCAAAACGGCAACAACACCAACATTAAGTGAAGAAGAGTAAAAGTGCAAATAATACAAGTGTGTATCAAACCAGATCGATACATCACAAAGGAACGACGAGTCCTTCGACGCTGCCAAGAATAATTCCAATACAGGACACTCAGGTCCTTGAGTGGGTAAAGGAGTGAATCCTTGCCACGTTTAAGTCGTGGTAATAGGCGAGGCCCGGACAGTTACAAGCGGAGCGTGCGCAATCAAGCCTGTAGTAGACGGTATACGTGTGGATCCTTTTGGTTAAAAAAGGAGTACCGTATGAAAACCTGTCGAGCAGCGCAAAGCCGCAGACTTGGATAACTGGTGCACGGGGTGCCTAGAACCGGCTTTCCCGAACAGGATCACTTACCGAATCAAGCCAAGGCCTCAGGGAGTTAAATATAAGCCAACAAATCATACGACAATAAACAAATTCAATTTAATATATACAAAAGTGTGTGTTGTCAATTATCGCATAGCGACCAATTATAAATTTGTTGCACGAACCCACAGCTCGACTGAGCACTAGCCCGGCCGAAGAATTAGGTTCGTTACAAAGGAGCTTTCGAATTCTTGCCTTTCGATCGGAATCAAATGGAATTTCATTCCGCCTCGGTCTCCTCATTTTGGTGGTTTGTGGGAGGCTGCGGTAAAATCCGCCAAGCACCACTTCTATCGCGTCGTTGAAAATTCTGTCCTCACATTCCATGAGCTTCGTACCCTTGTATGCGAAATTTCTGCAAAGCTGAACTCACGACCTCTTTGTCCCGTTTCAGAAAATCCAAGCGATCTAGAAGTTCTCACTCCTGGGCATTTTCTGATTGGAACTCCATACGCCACAATCGAAGAACCCGACATAACGCATATCGACATAAATCGCCTAAGTCGCTGGCAGCGCGTATGTCAAATACAGCAGGCATTCTGGCGCAAATGGAGCACCAGCTACTTATCATTGCTGCAGGAACGCTCAAAATGGCGCTCATCGACGCCTAACCTGAAGATCAACTCAATCGTGGTCCTGAAAGACGACAACGTGCCACCCCTGCAATGGCGTCTTGGCCGGGTCGAGAGCACTATTACTGGAAAGGACGGCGTCTCGCGAGTTGCAATAATCAAAACTGCAGCTGGATTCCGTTTGCAGTATATGTATGTAACACAATTGGATTGTGAATATTTTTAATTTGAATTTAAAAATGCAGCATTAAAAATGTGAATTAATGTGTAATTTAATTCGTATATGAAAAATAATTGTACTTGTGTCATTAAAAAGTGTGTGTGGCTTTATGTATGTATGTACATATAAGTCTGCGAAAGTGAAATTGTAAGCCCTTTGGACTTTGGATAGTCACAAAAAATGGCTACTTAGGAGACAATTTTCACTTCACAGTTTTCGCACTTTTCTCTACGTACAATTATCGGACATGAATACCTTATGGTATTTGGAAATATGGAGGCCAGGAATTGGCAGTTCAGCGGACTGTATTTGAATGTTTGTACTTTGGATGTACTTATCAGTTTGGAAAATTCCACAGATGCGAGCTGGGGCGAGCGGAGAGAAATTGCTTCTGAAGATCCGGCTCGAAGCTTCCCAATGGATTCTGCTTTTTGCAACGGCACGCTGGACCATGGTAGGGAGGGCGAGTTCACCAACACGGTAGCACCACAAAAAGGATACCCTATAATTCGAGTTATTTGATCCTTCTATTAATTTTTGTCTTTCTTCTTTCTCATGTCATGGTTTGTCTTCTTCTACCTACCTTCCTTTATGTAAAAATATATTACGCGAATGATAAATATATATAACTAATAACTAGGAAGCAATTTAAATACGTCGGTTGTCCAATAATTACACATCCCAATTGCTGGCGAGCTGCAGCCAAAGCAAGCGCGTAACCAAAACGTTTTAATAATCCATCAGTTTCACGTTGATCATTGCAACAGGAGTGCCTTACGATATCTCTGTCGGGCAGGTGGAGGTCGTGAACTTGCCTAGCTAGTAAGCGGGGTTGCCGGGCAGATTATAGCGAACAGGTGCTCGCATCAAATCTGAAAAAGGGACATCAGTCAACTGCTACACTAATCTAAGTGGCAAATACATTACGCACACTATAATGTAATTATAAGAAAAAGTAGTGGAAGTTGTTAATTATCACAAACACAATCAAATAAAATTTGTTGCACGAATTCCCAGATCGACTGAGTTTTAGACCACCTAAATCTAATCCTATAATTGAGGACACACTTTATACATATTATTAAAAAAAAAAAATGGTTCGTGCGTGGGTATACAACCTGAAAAAGGAGGAAGTGCTAAAATATGGAGCAGAATTAGAATTGGAGGTGAGTGGGACATTGGATACTATGCGAATGGGTGAGTACCCACGAAACCAGATTACCATGCAGCACACGAATAGAGGAATTGGCCGCATTCATTACAGATATTCACCGGTAAGAGAAATCGGACAAGTAGCGGATGTAAGAGATATGACGAATATTGATTTCGACCATTTGAGCATACCAGCGCAGCAGCGCGTGATCGAGACGCCAACCGCACAGTATGGGATTTGAAAATTTCAAGCTACCTTTTCAAATGGAATCCCACAGAATCAGAGTCTGAAACTTTCTGCTCAACTCATTGCCTATTTCAGACTGTCTTGAACAACATTAAAAGAGTCTACCGTTTTGTTTAGCATTTCCAAGTTTAACTTAATTTGAACGAAATCAACCGAACTTATCACCGTCACCGGCCACAATTTGTTAGCGCGTTATACATCGATTCCGAATTGGGCTAATAAAAAAAATATGCGCAGGCACACTGTTATCGGACGAGACTGTTGTCGTGTTCTTTCTTGTACAAAATAAATCGACAGAACTAATGCACTAACAACGAACTGCTTCTATATTTCGCCCACGCTCAGCTGCTTATGTACCGATGCACGAAAAAGTTCACAAAAGATCAAAGCGCAGCAGCGGAACACTAAACGGCGAATACGAAACGAATTTCCTTTGCACTTGTCTTTTGATTTGTTTAATTAGTGTATTATAGTTGTTATAATTTAATCACATATATTTTATATATTTACGATATAAAAGTAGAACCACGTGGGGGTGACCAAATGTTTGCGCTATCACCTTTCTGATTACTTTATTTTTTCAAATATGTTTGACTTGAAGCAAACGTTCAGTCTTTTTCGATCACACTGTGAGGAGCCATATAAGCCTCAACAAAGAAATGCATGTGAAACATACATTTATGCTATATGCGCCCCTCACAGTAACTGTATATCAGACGGAGATCCGACCCTGATTGCTACAAAATACAAGTGCCATCTACAGTGCAAATCAACCAGTGCAATTGTAAATTAAATAGTAAAAACTAAATAAAAACCACTACTTAATTTAATATATATAAAATCCTATGTGTTGTTAATTATCGCATCGCAAATATAAATTTGTTGCACGAACCCGCAGCTCGACTGAGTTTAGCTAAGCCGAAAGAATAGGTTCGTTACAACTGGCGCCCATCTTTGGTGCTCGCGATAATTAACACACAGTATATATATTAAAAGAACAAAAATGGTTCGTGCGTGGGTGTACAACCTCAAAAAGGAGGAAGTAATAAAGTATGGAGAAGAATTCCAAGTGGAGCTGAGTGGCACACTGGACGCGATTCGCCGACAGTTTGGAGAGTGGGTAGATACGCACGAAGCCAGACTGCCACACAGCACACGGATTGTGGATTTGGCTGCGATTCACGTCAGAACTTCACCGGCCAAAGACAACAGGACAAGTTGCTGATGCAAAAATGGCGACGAACGTTGATGTCGCCCATTTGAGCATACCGACAACCAGCACAGCAGCGCGCTCACGAGACGCCAACCGCACAGTATGGGAGCATCCGCACCACAGCCATAAAAGAGAGTGTTCATAAACGGCGACGGCAAACGGGGCCGACTATGTCCCAAGAATAGCCGAGGGCACGCCACTACTAAGCCG
This sequence comes from Drosophila nr. perissopoda 5 BK-2023a, assembly GCA_035044105.1. Taxonomy (NCBI): domain Eukaryota; kingdom Metazoa; phylum Arthropoda; class Insecta; order Diptera; family Drosophilidae; genus Drosophila; species Drosophila nr. perissopoda 5 BK-2023a. Next base: position 5,026 of record JAWNMK010000393.1, read on the forward strand.
TTAGAATTCTATGGAACAGCACTGGACCAGTTGGGTAACATTCGTCCAGAGTTTTAAAAGTATTTTCTACCAAGATACTTCTTTGGAAAATTTAAGGACGAAGTTACCCGAAGACGTCCACATATGGTGGAGATGCATGCGCTGATGCGGCCACTCCAATATTCGGCGGGCAACGAACTGAATAAAATATACAACAACAGCCTTCCAGACTTTAGAGCGGCCATGTCAATTCAGCATTTTGGAAAATTGATGCATTTGGCCAAAGCGTTTGAGGATCTCGAGATGGACATGGAAAAATTGAGAGTGACTTGCGTGATCAGCCTCCCGACTCAACTCTCCGAAATGTTGACGATGAGGGACGCGATTTGAAAATTTTAAGCTACCTTTTCAAATGGAATCCCACAGAAACAGTCTGAAACTTTCTGCTCAACTCATTGCCTATTTCAGACTGTCATGAACAACGTTAAAAGAGTCTTCCGTTTTGTTTAGCATTTCCAAGCTTAACTTAATTTGAACGAAATCAACCGAACTTATCACCGTCACCGGCCACAATTCGTTAGCGCGTTATACATCGATTCCGAATTGGGCTAATAAAAAAAAATATGCGCAGGCACACTGTTATCGGACGAGACTGTTGTCGTGTTCTTTCTTGTACAAAATAAATCGACAGAACTAATGCACTAACAACGAACTGCTTCTATATTTCGCCCACGCTCAGCTGCTTATGTACCGATGCACGAAAAAGTTCACAACACTAAACGGCGAATACGAAACGAATTTCCTTTGCACTTGTCTTTTGATTTGTTTAATTAGTGTATTTGTTGTTACAATTTAATCACATATATTTTATATATTTACGATATAAAAGTAGAGCCACGTCGGGGTGATCAAATGTTTGCGCTATCACCTTTCTGATTACTTTATTTTTTCAAATATGTTTGACTTAAAGCAAGCGTTCAGTCTTTTTCGATCACACTGTGAGGAGCCATATAAGCCTCAACAAAGAAATGCATGTGAAACATACATTTATGCTGTATGCGCCCCTCACAGTAACTGTATATCAGACGGAGATCCGACGCTGATTGCAGTTGCGGCGAATTCGCTCTCTTTCGCCCCTTCTTTTTCTCACGCAGGTTGTCAGCCATTTGAGCGTGTCTGACACACATGCCCATCAGGACATGTGCCGTTATGGTGCGAGGGGTATGGCGAGCGCAATATCGCCATCCATACTCGCACTAACGGCAGACATAGGCTGGCGCCAGCAAATGGTAGTGGAAAATTACCAAAGATCACGCCACCGAGACGATCATGTGATCTTTGGTACAGTCGTGACAAGAGGCTGCGACACGGGCTATAAAAAGAGCAACCCAGACGACAGAAGCAAGCAGTCTGAACTTATACGAGAAGGGGAAACTCTGTCGAACCAGAGTCAGAGCCAAAACATCAGAGTCAAACATCGAAGTTCATTAGCGGAGGCTATGAACAAAACCGACGCGAGTGCGGCCAAATATAAAAATAATAAGTGAACACACAAGAACAAAATAATAGTGTAGGACATTGAGGTCCCTGAAATTAGTGAGAAGAGTAAATCCTTGCCACGCTTGGGTTTTAGTGACAGACGGAATCCGCAAAAACCCACGAACCGAGCGAGACTGAACCTGTGTTTAGACAGCGCGTATGCGAGCGAATCCTGGTGCATAACCGGAAAGCCGTATGGTGACGCTGTCGAGCAGGCAGAAGTCGCAAACTTGCTTAGTTGGTGCGCGGATTTACCTGGAGCAGACACTCGCGAACAGGAAAACTCTTTGAAGCTGATCAAGGGCTTCAGTGGACTGCCGTTGACATCAAAGTGTACAATACCAATAAATACATTTGAGTAGTGAAGAATAAATAAAACCATTATTTAATATAATATATATAAATCAACGTGTTGTTGATTATCGCAAACGCAACTAATACAAATTTGTTGCATGAACCCACAGCTCGACTGAGTTTTAGCTAAGCCAAAATAAATCAACTTGTTTGATGATTTCAGCCTGCATCTTGGGATTCTTAGGGAAGTATCGCTGTTTTATTGGCCGATCGTCACTCATGACAATGCGATGCTCAGTTATGGGCAACAGAAAATCTCATCCGAGAAATCGGATCAATCGAATTATAGGATATCCTTTTTGTGGTGCTACCGTGTTGGTGAACTCGCCCTCCCTACCATGGTCCAGCGTGCCGTTGCAAAAAGCAGAATCCCTTGGGAAGCTGTACGGCAGGTATCCTATCTTCATCGGGAGTTGAATTTCATCCACACAATAAAAAAATCAATACATTTCTAAATCAAACTACGCAAGGCTTATATAATTCATATTTTGAATAGCTTAATAAATTCATACAATTTGAAATTTATAGATACAAAAAAAAAAAAATCAGAAGCGCTGGTTGCAGCTTATACGCATGTTTGATTTGTTAAACAAATTTGGCACCGAATCATAAACAATATTGGCAATATAAATAACAAAAATGCCGGTTGTAGCATATGCGCCTGTTTGCAGAGAGATTGTTAAATAAATTTGGCCATATTATTTACAAGAATGCCGGTTGATCAGCGAAATTTTTCCTGCATCTTGTCATGCAGTAGTGACATGCATCATTAGTTCAACTGGGGCATGCCAATATTCAAACGGGAGAACACTGTCAGTAGTAGGGAATTGGGGATTCTATGACAGGAAGTCGTAAATCATTTTTTTATTGCTTTTGATTTTTAATTGCCTAATTATAGCACATGATATGTTGCTTTTTGGGTGGGGGGTGACAAGTGTGTTACCTTTTTTTTCAGAAAAATGTGTGGTTTTCGATCACGTACGTGACGTTTAAGATCGAAGGGTCATGATTTATGGATGACCCTTTTTATTGCGGGTTGGGGTCAGGTGATTGTGTTTTTAAGGAGGAGATTGTGAGCTAGGCGTGTAACCTGTGTGCTAAAATCATGAGAAAGATCGGTTAGCAGCTACCGCACAAGTGTGCAGGTACATGATTTGATTTTTTTTTTGAGGGTGGGTTCATTGATCAGCTTAAAATAATTTTTGCTTTTCTTTTTTCACCTTCATTGTCATTGTTTAGAGCTCTTAGGTCACCTCCAACCTGAATGTTTTCCCACATCATAATTACAGTATTATTGACGCGAACTGTTGTTAAGTAGGTACTACGCACGTATGTTTGACACGTGCTGCTACCTTTTTTGTGTGTGTTTTCGGTTCTCTCCTTTTTTACAGTTTATGATGATTTCACAATAATTTCAAATAATAGCCTGCTGTATTTTGTATACATAACATAACAACATAAGAACAATGTGAAAAAATATCCCTAATCTTATGAAGGCTCTCCATGGCTCACTATCAAATCCAATTTCATTACCAATTTGATTTAAAATTAATATGCACTGCTTGATACCTTATGGAATCAATCTTGGTATAATCCATTATTGCATCACACATTAAGGACTCAATCCCACCATCTTCCCCAACTCCAACCGCAACTACTATAACCACAACCAACAACACCAGCAACTACTTCAAACACAACCAACAACACCAACTACTTCAACCACAACCAACAACACCAACTACGACAACAACTACTACAACCACATCAACGATAACAACAACACCGTCAACTACTACAACTACATCAACGACAACATCAACAACTTTTGTGTATACATCAACCACAACAACAGCCACATCAACGACATCATCAATGACAGCAACTACGACATCTGCTACTCAGTGTGCATCAACCACATCAACAACAACATAATCAACCACATCATAACCCCAACATCCATCAACACCAACCCTTTCATCACACCAACACCCACTCAATCATCAACCCCATCACCACCACCAATAATAACACGATCTCTAAAGCTCCATCATCAACTCAGACCAAGGTTTGCACCACATGCAATATTCAAATAGCATCTTCAAAGCGGAGCGCCCATTTTCTAACTAATTCACACAAGATGTTTGTTTGTGAATACCAAGGTGAAACTGATTTCAAGCGCCCTTATAAATTTCTGCCATGCAGGTATCAAATATAAGGCACGTGCATTGATTGATTCGGGTTCGGAAGCAACCTTCATCACCAGTAGGTTGCTCAAGCTGATCAACATAACCAGCGAGCCACAAAATAAACAAAAAGGCTAGATCACGCAGATCCAAGAATTAAACGCCGTAAGCATAAACAAATCCACCAGAGCCAGCGCACAAGAATTAAAACGCCGTCTCAGCATAAACACATTACACTCCGTCAGCACATTTTATAAAAGCAAACAAAATCCAATCCAACTAAAGACGCAGCGACAAAGCTACAGCGACTCAGCTACAACACCGCAGAAGAGGCAAATCCGAGCCTTCTTAATAGATCAGACCATAAGCATAAGTTAGAGTTATTTTGTACGCGAAACCGAGAAGACGAGTTTTTAAAAATAAAGAATTGTATTTTTTTCCTTAAAACCGTTGTCTCACTTTCAATTGGTGTATTCACACTTCTCAGTACATAATTGTCGCAGCCGGTAGGATTCTCAAATTCATAATTGACGCAGCTGATACAACTCTCAATAAATATAATTGGAGCATTTACAATTCTCCAAATATATAATTGGCGCAGCTGGTAGGATAACAGACAAACATTGTGAAACGTCGTATACCTTTCAGGAGACTTACTAGTGTTTCGCGATAAAAAACTGTTATCCGCATAAGGACCTCGTATCCTCGAAAAACTTTTTTCACAAAAAAAAAAAAAAAAAAAAACCCAACAGAAATGTGAAAGTGTAATAAACAAATTACAAATAAACTAAACAAAAGTGAAAGAAACATATTTAGAACAAACAAACGACAACAAAAAATTATTTCAAGAAGTGAACAAAACAACAAAAAAAAAAAAACACAACAAAAATAAAATCTAAATTTGTGCAAATAATCAACAAGTGCAAAAATTAAAAGAAAAAAAAAATAAAATTTTTTTAACAAAATTTTGTTAGTAACATTTACAGAAATTAAAAAAAACAACAACAGAACGATGTCGGAAGCCACATTAGACCAGGCACTTGGGCAAATCCGCCAAGTACCAACCTTCGGTTGAGAAACGGACCGGCTGGGCGGCTTTATCGGACGGATCGATTTCATCGTAAACCTCTTCCCAACCAGTGATGAACGCCAAAAACTCAAACTGTACAGCGCAATCCAGATGCAGCTGCATGGCGACGCGATGAAGACTTCACTCAGACACTTACCAGGAGATTGGCTAGCACTACGCAGCATCCTCATCTCTACCTGCAAAACTCAAACACCTTGTGAGGAACTCCTCAGAAGAGTGTACAATACATACTATGGAGGAAGTATTCGTAAGTTCCCCGAAGAACTCGAGTACAAATCATTTGTAATAACAAACAAATTAGTAATAGAAAACAATCTAGAAAATAAGAAATTGTATACTAATGCGTTAAAAAATACAGTTAGGGACGTAATAAATAAGAGACTACCGGATAGATTATATATGCAGTTAGCAAGATACGACATATCCACAACTGATAAGCTGAAAGCAGTAGCCCAAGAATTTGGGTTGTAAGAGGACCACATACCTGAAAAAATAAACCTCTAAATAATACATATAACAATAAAGGTAATAACAAATATTACCCAAAAACACAAAAAAATTTGTAGGGATTGTAAAAGCGAGATCAATTACGAAGATGAGTTTGTTAGACTTAACAAATTTCATTTTTTATTTAAATATAATAACGAAAATAAGGAAGAAGAATATGAAAACGAATATAAGGAAGAAGAATACGAAAATGAAAATAAGGAAGATGAATATGAAAACGAAAAAAAAGAAGAAGAATATGAAAACCCGCCACTAATACAAGATATACATACAATATACGCATTAGAAAATGAACTAGTGGAAAGCAATCAATTTAGATTGGAACATCTAAATACGGAAGAAAAAACCAAGTTAACAAAAGTTTTGTTTGAATTTAGCGATATTCAGTATAAAGAGAGTGACAATTTGATTTTCACAAATACTGTAAAACACGCTATCAATACAAAAAATGAGGAGCCATGTTATAGGAAACCTTATAAATATAAGTTATGATGTGGAAGTTAACAAGCAAATGAAGGAAATGATGCAACAAGGTATCATACGACCATTGAATAATAATAATCATCAAATAGAATTTATAAAATGAAATTCCGAAGAAATAAAGAAAATTAGCTATTTTCACAAAATAAAGATTATAATAAATTACATAGAAATGACAACGGAAAAAG